>MUZC01004428.1:248006-274885 GCA_002072015.1 Radix auricularia | reverse complement strand
GAGCCCCCCGCTGTTCTTTGTTGGGGGGGGGGGGGGGGGGGGGGGGGGGGGCTGAACGGGTTATGGCCAAACTTTTTTTTATATTTTATAATAAAAGTGCACACATTTTTGAACAAACTCTTAAAATATAATAAATTAAATAAATTTATAAATCTTATCTTTTAAACTGATCGCTATTCAGACCTGATAGTCTTAATAATCGAAAAACTTGTTTTTATTTGCTCACCAAGGGAACATATTATAAAATATGGCTTATATTTTTTTAAATTTCTTAACCTTGATTAGCTCAGCTGGCCGTGTGGAAGAGTATAGGCGTGTGATGCAAGCGATGTGGGGATCGATTCCCAGAGATGGAATATTAACTCTTAATTTTTTTCTTTTCACACTCAATTTTAACATAGTGGCGAACACTTCAAATAGTTATTTCGAGGTATTCGTTATATTTTTTCATGAATAATATTTAGTTGCAGTCTCATATTATCTGCTAGCAATCATTTTATTTTAAGCGACGCTGGCTGGATAGGGCCCCCATTTGATTGCAGCCGAGGGCCCCGTACAGTCTTATTCCGCCCCTGCCCAGCGCACAAAATTACGGACTTTCTCTTATATTCTACTCCCGCATAAATCTGTCTGTGAGTGACAGAGGCAAGCGGGAGTGTAATATAACAATCTGTGATTGACAAATTCTTATATTTCACAAACTTATGTATCTGTCACATCAAAGATAACTTGCTATTTTACACTCACGCAAGTATCTGTCACTCCCAACTCCCATATTTGATATATTACACTCGAACATGTATGTGTCACTCACATACTGTTATATTAAACAAACATGTATGTGTCACTCACATACTGTTATATTACACTCGAACATGTATCTGTCACTCACATACTGTTATATTACACTCGAACATGTATCTGTCACTCACAGGATGGCTGTATAAAAATATATCTAAAAAGCTTTCACGAATTGCCGAGTGTTTATTTTATACCTCACAGACTCTAGGTCAGTGATTGCGAACCTATGACACGCATGCCATAGACGGCACGTAGAGCCACATCAACCGGCACGTAGAGTCTCATCAACCGGCACGTAGAGCCTCATCAGCCGGCACGTAGAGCCTCATCAGCCGGCACTTAGAGCCAAATCAGCCGGCACGTAGAGCCTCATCAGCCGGGACGTAGAGCCACATCAGCCGGCACGTAGAGCCACATCAGCCGGCACGTAAAGCCACATCAGCCGACACGCAACTAAAATACAACTTCCTTAAGTAAACCACTGTGATGGCACTTTTTGTTGGCAATTTGTTATATAAACGTATTTTTTAATTGAACTTTGGGCACGCGGCCCCCAAACAGTTTCGCCATAAATGCTCTAGGTGGTCTCATCACAGAGTGCATCACATTTTATTTTCAAAATACGCAACCAGATTCAGTTATATTTTGTTTTACTTATCTTTTAAATACGCGCGCGTGTGTGTGTGACTGAATGTTTATAAATCCCTTTTCTAAATAAATGAATTAACTTTAAAGGTTAGTTAAATAGCTAGGTATTCTGCTCATCTGTTAAATAGCTAGGTATTCTGCTCATCAGTTAAATAGCTAGTTATGCTGCTCATCAGTTAAATAGCTAGGTATGCTGCTCATCAGTTAAATAGCTAGGTATGCTGCTCATCAGTTAAATAGCTAGGTATGCTGCTAATCAGTTCTTGATTTCTTTCTGGGTGTTGGTGAAATAGAGCAATTATTATTTTGTTCCTGTGGGCGTTGGTACAATTCTTGCTGCCCACCGAGGGGACGCCTGTCATTTGTTGACATATTCGGTTAGTCTAAAACAAGATCACGTTACACCCGAGTTGACAGATTCGGTTAGTCTGAAACAAGATCACGTTACACCCGAGTTGACAGATTCGGTTGGTCTAAAACAAGATCATGTTACACCCTAGTTGAAAGATTCGGTTAGTCTAAAACAAGATCATGTTACACCAGAGTTGACACATTCGGTTGGTCTAAAACAAGATCACGTTACACCCGAGTTGACAGATTCTGTTAGTCTAAAACAAGATCATGTTACACCGGAGTTTAAGCGCAACTCGTGCTCTCTGTTAGGGGCGCGGTGGTCTGGCGGGAGCGTACTGGCCTGTTGAACCGAGGCAAAAGAGAGTCACGGGTTCGAGCCTCAAAGCTGGCAAGGCCCCCGGGGCATTGTGCTAGCCACACAATCCCTTGCTCGTTAGTGGTGGCTCAATGAAACTTGTGAACGCTACTTCACCTGCCCATAGGCCGTCATGGTCTAAAATGGTTGTTGTTATTATTATTACTGCACTCTTATCACCTTCTTACAATTTAAAGCAAGACATTATATACTAGAACTAGACAATGTGTTTAACTGAATTTATCTTTTAAGCACACTTACCTTGACAAGAATATTCATTCATTCTATAAATCTTTAAGCTGAACTTGAGCAAAATTTAGTTTTGTTCTTGTTAAAGGATTGTATGAGCACTAGGAAGTCTATAAAATGTTTAGGCTCCATGTATAATGGTGGCAGTGGGGCAAACTGAGATTACAAAGTGAAGTTAACATGCTTTCTATTTTATAAACATTAGCTTCCATACTTTTTTACTTGAGAAATTAGAGTTTTAACTTTAGAATTATAAGAACTATGTTTATTTGAAATGGACTAGTATTAATTTGTATGTGCGTGTGTGAATTAAGTGTGTGTGTTTTGTGTTAAAAATCGATTTATTTTAAATTACCAAGTTCTGTCCCTTTCTTTGAAGCAAATATTGTAAAATAAATTCACGTAATTCGTGTTTATTCATTGTCTTAAAATTTTTCATCAAACTCCCTATGCTCACTGGCAAGAAGTGATTAAGAAAATAAAAAAAGATTAATTTAATTTGTTCATGGAATCAAAGCTCCGACACACAATCACACAACTTAAATTTAATTAATTTTTTTTGTAATTATAAAAAGTTCAACAATCATTTCCTTTTTTTAATTTTTGTTTATCTCGTATTGATAGTGATAGGTATTACATTCATGTTGATAGTGATAGGTATTATATTCATGTTGATAGTGATAGGTATTATATTAATGTTGATAGGTATAGGTATTATATTCATGTTGATAGTGATAGGTATTATATTCATGTTGATAGTGATAGGTATTATATTCATGTTGATAGTGATAGGTATTATATTCCTATTGATAGTGATAGGTATTATATTCATGTTGATAGTGATAGGTATTATATTCATGTTGATAGTGATATGTATTATATTCTTGTTGATAGTGATAGGTATTATATTCATGTTGATATTGATAGGTATTATATTCATGTTGACAGTGATAGGTATTATATTCATGTTTATAATGATAGATAGTATATTCATGTTGATAGTGATAGGTATTATATTCATGTTGATAGTGATAGGTATTATATTCATGTTGATAGTGATAGGTATTGTATTCATGTTGCTGGTGATAGGTATTATATTCATGTTGATAGTGATAGGTATTATATTCATGTTGATAGTGATAGGTATTATATTCATGTTGATAGTGATAGGTATTATTTTCATGTTGATAGTGATATGTATTATATTCATGTTGATAGTGATAGGTATTATATTCTTGTTGATATTGATAGGTATTATATTCATGTTGACAGTGATAGGTATTATATTCATGTTTATAGTGATAGATAGTATATTCATGTTGATAATGATAGGTATTATATTCATGTTGATAGTGATAGGTATTATATTCATGTTTATAGTGATAGATAGTATATTCATGTTGATAGTGATAGATAGTATATTCATGTTGATAGTGATAGGTATTATATTCATGTTGATAGTGATAGGTATTATATTCATGTTGATAGTGATAGGTATTATATTCATGATGATAGTAATAGGTTTTATATTCATGTTGATAGTGATAGGTATTATATTCATGTTGATAGTGATAGGTATTATATTCATGTTGATAGTGATAGGTATTATATTCATGTTGATAGTGATAGATAGTATATTCATGTAATAGTGATAGGTATTATATTCATGTTGATAGTGATAGGTATTATATTCATGTTGATAGTGATAGGTATTATATTCATGTTGATAGTGATAGGTATTATATTCATGTTCAATAATTAGCAACAAATCGAAAGCCATGCAGAGTGTATTTTATTTCAAGATCAATTAAGAAACATATAGATCTAGAATCTAATCGTGACGCATTGTCAATTTCTGTAACGATAATGGCAATATACATATGTACGATTCTGTAGTCTCGGCAACATTCCTACATATTATTTAAGTCAAAACTAGGGCTGAATGTCCAGCCTTTTAAATAAACTGGCCAGTGCGGCTGTTTCTTTTCCATTTTTTCTTCATATCTTATCTTATCTGTTACAGGCGCTCCTTCTAAACAGAAGATTATTGCGTATTACGTTTATCTATGGTTTGTGTCTAGTCCTGCACTCTTGTTGGAGTTTTAAAAGATGATAAAATGTTGGCTTTCCTGGTTTCTTCAGGCAACCCATTCCACGCCCGAATACCGGACGGGAAGAAAGAAAACTTGTATGCGTTTGTTCTTGCATATGGAATGAGAAAGGAGTCTTTATCTTTATGTCTATCTGAGGGTTGTATTGAGTTATCTTTGTGTTGTATTTCTAAATTGGAATTAATTGCTTTATGTATAATTACTAATTTACTCTTGGTTCTTCTATCCTCCAGTGTTTCAAGGTTTAATGATTTAACTAATGGTGTTTCTCTTGTCAGTTTTGAATATTCTCCAGTAATAAATCTGACAGCTCTTTTTTGAATTTGTTCAAATTTATCAATGTTTTCTTTGGTGGATGGGTCCCATACTGAAGATGCATATTCTAGTATAAGTCTCACCAGGGTTAGGTAGCATTTTAGTTTTATATTTTATTATATTTGTAAAAGTTTCTTTTTATAAAACCTAAGGTTTTGTTTGATTTTTTAATAACTTAATTCCATGACATTTTCTCATTTATTATGACTCCTAAGTATTTTGCAGCTTTAGTTTGGGTTAGTTATGTTCCGTGAATGAAATATTTTGAATTTTTTTGTTTCTTTTTCTTTGTTATTCTTAACAGTTGACACTTTTCTGGGTGGAAAGACATACTCCAGCTAGTTTTCCATTTTATCAATTCATCTAAGTCTTTTTGAAAAATGTTGCTATCTTGTTCTGATTTAATTGTTCAATAGATTATACAATCATCAGCAAATAACCTAACTTTTGTTCCTGTTGAGATATGGTTGGGTAAATCATTTATATAAATTAAAAAGATTAAGGGACATAGCACAGTTCCTTGTGGAACTCATAAGTTAACCTGGTTAACCTTTATTGGAGCAGATTAAGATCCATTAATTATTACAGTTTGCTCCCTACCCAATAGGAAGTCTTGGATCCAGTGATGTAAGGGACCTGACATTCTAAAGTATTTAAGTCTTTTAAGTAAACTAATAATTCGTTTTATCTTAGTTTGTTAGGACTGTTTTATTACTGCATGTTAACTGATCTTTTTATTTATTAATAAATATTTTCAAGTTTAAAATATTTAATCGTATTTCGTTAAAAAAATTTCTAGGTGGAAAAAATATGTAGTCTTTTTTTATTTTATTTTTTTTTTGTTGACATCAAATCGTATACAGTAAAATTTTGGTGTCACCACCCTGATGGTGTCACCAGGGGCAGCCCACCCCACCGCACCCCCTAGCGACGCAACTAGGCTCAGGATGAACTGATCAAGGTTAATCTATAAATATCTACTATCAGTTATTGGCTCTAGACGGAGTTAAAATCGCAGTACTGAAAACCATGGCTTGCATAGTACTAAAACCATGGCTTACATAGTACTGAAACCATGGCTTACATTTTTAGATTTCAATCAACCAAACATGAGCCCAGAAACTTGTCTTGTGAATATCTCCGAGTCCATGTTCTCAACAGCGGGGTGTCAAAGATTTCTGCTCATCCAAGACATATCTGTTTGTGTTTGGGGTCATCTCCTTGTATCTAATATAGGAAAAGGTGAGCAGACCACGCCCTGCATGGACCCGCCTTACAAGCAGGTTGGCTGGGCTGTCAGGTTGACCTAGATGTCCGAACACGTGACTGTTCTAATAGGTGAACGTTTTCCCGCCATGTCCTGATTGATTCAAGTCTTGTCATCATGACACCTTACCAAAATGACATCGAATTAAATTTACTGATTGTTCGTGTGTAAGGGCTTTTTTTTTNGGGGGGGGGGAGTTTTCTTTGACATAAATATATTCTTTTTCTATTTTCTGACAATTTAATAAGTAAATTTTCTTTCAATTTCATGAAAGTTGCAATCGTAAATGTATCCCCAGACATCGTCCTGAGAAGTCTTCTAGTTTGTCAGTTCTTAGACCACATCTATTGACCAGACGAGCGCCTGTCAAATGTTCGGCATGCTTCTCTCCACTAAATTTTGAGTTGGAAAACTGTTACATTTGGCTTTGAATTCTAATACGATACCATGTCACCTCCTACTCTCCCCCAAATAAGTTCTCCAACTCTAGTCAAAGGTTCTCCAACTCTAGTCAAAGGTTCTCCAACTCTAGTCAAAGGTTCTCCAACTCTAGTCAAAGGTTCTCCAACTCAGGTAAGTAAGTCCTTTCCATTCTTCTACCGATTTGACCCACGCTGTTTGAAGCAACCAGAAACAAATATAACGGCTCCTGCGACAACTGCAGAGTAAATAGATTATATTTTGAGACTATCGTGCACTTCTTGGAGTATCGGCCACTCTTGTTTCTTTCTGACTCCACGGGATGCATCAACTTCCACCTCCCCTCCCCCTGAAAGTTCCTTATCTTAGCGCGGAGATGTTGATGTGAAATCTCCAAAGTTTTTAACGTATTATTTCATAAAACGTGGAATTGTATTCAGGGGCGTGTCGAGAGGGGCGCATTAAAAAAAATATTATTTATTTTATTAGAAAGATGGCATTATATTTTTCAGAAATAAAATACTTCAGGAAATTGCAACTCGTGTAACAAAAGGACCCAATGCCCTATAATAACATAATGACCCAATACCCTGTAATAACATAGTGACCCTATGCTCTATAAAAAATAATGACCCAATGCCCTATAATAACGTAATGTCTCAATGCCCTATAATAGCGTAATGACCCGACGCCTTATAATAACATAATGACCCAATGTCCTATGATAACATAATGACCCAATGCCCTATAATAACATAATGACCCCATGCCCTATAATAACATAATGACCCAATGGCCTATAATAACATAATGACCCAATGGCCTATAATAACATAATGACCCAATGGCCTATAATAACATAATGACCCAATGCCCTATAATAACATAATGACCCAATGTCCTATGATAACATAATGACCCAATGCCCTATCATAACATAGTGACCCAATGCCCTATAATAACATAATGACCCAATACCCTATAATAACATAATGAACCAATGCCCTATACTAACATAATTACCCAATGCCCTATAATAACCTAATGAACCAATGCCCTATCATAACATAATTACCCAATGCCCTATAATAACCTAATGAACCAATGCCCTATCATAACATAGTGACCCAATGCCCTATAATAACATAATGAACCAATGCCCTATAATAACATACTGACCCAATGCCCTATAATAACATATGAACCATTGCCCTATCATAACATAGTGACCCAATGCCCTATAATAACATAATGACCCAATACCCTATAATAACATAATGACCCAATACCCTATAATAACATAATGAACCAATGCCCTATACCAACATAATGACCCAATGCCCTATAATAACATAATGAACCATTGCCCTATATTACGTTCACTGCTGCACTTCTTGTTATTACATCTTCCTAGCACCTCACCTCCACTAAAATGATCTAAAGACATACTCTTTGTGCCTGAGACTTAGTCCCTTAAGGCTTTGGCTAATACATGGGCAACGTGCTCCATCTGTTGAGCAATGACTTATATCATTGTCTTGAAGTGGGACTCCCTAACCCCCCTAGCGCGGGTCACAAAGTTATCAGGTTTAGTACTGTTTCAGAGGCTAGGCTGCCATAACGGCAGTTCGAGTCCCTGTCATGGTCTCACCTGATGAAAATATGAGTTATTTTGGCAATTCTCTGATCACATTTGAGCCACTAAACTCTGGTGTTTGTGACTCAATGCCACAACCGGTCTGATCGCATTGGCCTGGGCATGTTAGCAAATACATACACCACCCTCATGTAGTCGAATTGTTAGCCTAAAGCTCTTGCTGAAGATCACTAAACTGGCGTGTTTAATAAACTGCTGTGTTCACTTAACTGCCGTGTTCACTAAACTGCCGTGTTCACTAAACTGCCGTGTTCACTAAACTGCCGTGTTCTGCCGTGTTCACTAAACTGCCGTGTTCACTAAACTGCCGTGTTCACTAAACTGCCGTGTTCACTAAACTGCCGTGTTCACTAAACTGATGTGTTCACTAAACTGCCGTGTTCACTAAACTGCCGTGTTCACTAAACTGCCGTGTTCACTAAACTGCTGTGTTCACTAAACTGCCGTGTTCACTAAACTGCCGTGTTAACTAAACTGATGTTTTCACTAAACTGCCGTGTTCACTAAACCGCTATGTTCACTAAACTGATGTGTTCACTAAACTGATGTGTTCACTAAACTGATGTGTTCACTAAACTGATGTGTTCACTAAACTGCTAATAATGTTGTGACAGAACATTCATAACTATGCTCTAGCTTTGATTATAACGGAAGTAATGTGTAAAAGGGGGGGGGGGGCATAGGTGACTTTTGACTTTTCCCTTGCTTAGGTAACTATTTAAAGCCTGATTTAAGGATGTCAACGTAAACAGGTCAAACTAAATGACCAGGATTGAATCTGTAAACACTCTGATCTGATGATTGGTGTGACCCCGTGACATCAACTACCTACCGCAGACGTCTGTTACGGCCCTTTATGATAGCACTGATCTCTAAAATATTAAGGCCCTAAAAAAAAGTTTGTCTTGTCTACCAGCAGTGCGCCATAAGGTAAGCACTTTTATCTCAAAGATCCGCCTATCGGTAAGCTGTGCAATTTTTATTTTGTTTGGTTTTGTTTCCTTGCCAAAGAAAGTTGTTCCAGAAGCTAATTTCATCAAAGCATGTGGCCTTCTAAATTGATTCACTTGACTTCAACGTCACTTCCTCCCTTTGGCATCTGCTGATTTAGAATGATAAATGACAAATGATAAAAATCTTCATGTAAATAATGTCACCCTCCTTTCGGCGCACCAGCGTTTCCCCCCCCCATAACTCCCCCCTCCCCCTCAAACGCCGACTTGCACCTGGCCACTCCACTTGTGATCACTGAGTTGGAGGCACTAAAACAAGGCCAATTACTCCAGCTCAAAAATCTACGATGAAGGCAATTGAAAGGCGAATTTCGCTTATCTTCATTACGTTAAAAGATAAGACCCCGGCTTGCTTTGACCTCTCATCTTCCACGTGAGAAGGGGGCGAAGTGGTGTTTAGGTTTACGTCCCCTCTCCCCCCACCTCATCTCTTTCGGTTTGACTGTTCAGGTGTCTTTGCTGTCAGATCAAAGGGGATTTAGTGTATGGTCAGACGTACCTAGTTCTTCCATTCAGATTCTTAAGTGTATGGTCAGACATACCTAGTTATTTCTTTCAGCTTCTTGAGTCTATGGTCAGATGTACCTAGTTCTTCCTTTCAGATTCTTGAGTGTAAGGTCAGACATACCTAGTTCTTCCTTTCAGATTCTTGAGTATATGGTCAGACATGCCTAGTTATTTCTTTCAGATTCTTGAGTGTATGGTCAGACATACCTAGTTATTTCTTTCAGCTTCTTGAGTCTATGGTCAGACGTACCTAGTTCTTCCTTTCAGATTCTTGAGTCTATGGTTAGATGTACCTAGTTTTTCCTTTCAGATTCTTGAGTGTATGGTCAGACATGCCTAGTTATTTCTTTCAGATTCTTGAGTGTATAGCTAGAAATAATTAGTTCTTTGTTTCAGATATTGAGTGTATGCCCATGCATAATACTGTCGATAAGTATTATATTATTCTATTGAATTTGAACAGAAGGGAAGCATGACGTAAATCAAGGGTGCTCAAACATTTTGCAGAGAGGGCCATGTTCTAGGAAGTAATATTATGCGTGGGACCGATTGCGATAATAAAAAAATGTAATCTTCTTCTTCTTCGTTCTCAATATTGAATATTGAGTTTTGCGTGCCACGAGATTTGCGCCCATTGGCCCGTGGTCTCCGACTTCAGCCTGCTGTATTTTCTGGATTTGCTTCCATAGCCTTTGGTCAGCCAAGACCATCTGCAAGGCAGCAGTTGTTTTTTTGGCAAGTGATGCAGCGCTCACATGCCACGGCTAAGGGTTCCACGCATTACCCCGCCGCTTTTCACCCATTTGGAGCTGGGTGGAACTCGGGGACGCCCTAGGCCCCGGGAACGAATCCCTGGCTTCCCATGGATTCGAACTCGTGACCATCGGAGCGCCAGTCGAAAATGTAATAATAACCTACTTTTGGACTGAGATACAAGCGTTTCTGTTAAACTAAATATTCAAGACTTTATAAATATCTTAATTTATTACTAGAAATTACTAAATATTCAAAGTTATAAATTATTTTTTATTATTTATACTACGTGCCTCAGATTAAATAAATTTACATTGAATAAATATCGTTCAAATGTAGCTAGAGCCAAATATGTTTAGTTGAAAATTATGATGCAAAAACTGTGTTAAATTTTAACTACAACTCAGACTTATTTCCTGTTGGAGTTTGCAAAATTTAACTATATTACGGTATTGATTTTTGTCATAAAACGTCACTAAAATTTGTACAGCACAAAACTTCATCGGATTTCGGTAATTCATATCAAAGAAAGTTGGTAAACAATAAAACTTCATGGACGTTTAGATCATTTGAAATCATCGTATTTTTTACTCCAAATAAAAAGATAATTTAGGCTTATAAATATAGATCTAATGTCGTGGACAAAATATTTTTTTAATTTAAAAAAAACACGAATCAATTAATTAATTAAGATGAGGCCGCGGGCCAGTTAAAATTTGAAAGTGGGTCGCATTTCGCCCGCGGACCGGACTTTGGACGTCCCTGTCGTAATGAGACGATGGAAAGTTAAAGGTAAAAAGAATCCACCATTGCAGCAAACTAAATTGTGCATCACTCATTAGGTTACTCTCAAACCACCAGACTTTGAAGTGCAACGTCAAGACATTTCTGACATAACTAGACACAAAATGAAGAGCTACAGAGGAGAAGAGTAGTGCGCATGTCGCGATGATTGGGTGATGATTGCTTCAACGCGTGCGCCTGCTTAAAAATCTCTTCATGAACCATCACTCACAAATAAAACAGCGGAGTTTATAACCGTCTTAGAGTTATCTAGACACTATGTTTCTTTCAGTGTTTACGCGTTTCAGCCGGCGCATGCGCTTTTCAAAATTTTTTGTAAGGTGCAGGTCGGTGAGTTTTTGAAACCGAGTTGTCCGCCATGTTTTGGTGTAATATTACGAGGAATAAATGAAGACAGCTTACAAGTGTAAGGGTGGGGTAAGGTGGAAGTTAGTTGTCTGGAGACTATCGTTCTAAAGAAAAACAGCGGTGGTCTAGCGGTAGCGCGTTGGCCTGCATAACCGAGGCAAAAATCAGTCACGGTATCGAGCCTTGGTGCTGGCAAGGCCCTCGGGGCACTGTGTTAGCCGCACAATCCCTTGCACGTTAGTGGTGGTAAAATGAAAGTTGTGAACGCTACTTTACTTGCTCTATAGGGTGTCGTGGTTTGAAAAGGGATGATTAAACAAATAAAAATTTAAGTTATAAAAATAACAATAATTAAAATAATAAAAATAATAATAATCTCAATAATAATAATAAATTTATGTAGCGCTGTATAATAATGATGATAATAATAGAAATAATAATAATTATTATTAATATTATCTTAAATGTTACTATTAATAATAACATTGAAAATAGCTAATCCTCCTACTTAGCGTAACAAATAACTAGAAGAACAATCTATCTTTGGGATTAATGTAATTTAATAAAATTACATCAATCAGCTGGTAATTTCCAACAAAATTTTCTAAATAAATTCAGCAGAGATAGCCCTCTAGAAGAAATATGGAAGGATATAAAAACAAACCTATAAACTATAATGGATGAGACAAAACTAACATCATATAGAATTAACAAATGCTGGTTAAATTCTAAATTTAAAAAGTTATGCAAACATAAAGAGAACTTACTTAAGAATTTTTTCAAGCTACCAATTTAAAAAGGATACACAACAAAAAAAATACTAAATACTTGACACCTCCAAAATGATATAGCTGATTACATTACTGATTGTTGTGAATAAATTTCTGTCACATTTTTAGCTAAAATACGACAGTATTTATATTAATGTGTCCATGTAGTTTCACATAGCAAATGAACATTTTGATTTAGTTGGTTTTTTTTCGCTGATTGCTTTCTCGGAAAACACTTGAAATGATTTAATTGCTCCTTTTCATTTAGATCGTTCACGACAATATTAAGTTTATGTAAGCTGCAATGTACAAATGCTGCTTTTGGATATTTTTTCTAATTATAGCATGGATTCCTCCTTCTTTACCTGCCATTTTAGAACAACCGCAGTATCTTTAACCAACAAGCTTTGTCATATCTAATCCGAATTCTAATGAATTTTAATGATGGTGTTGGCTAAACCTTTTGATGTTCTAGCCGACAATTGAAATATATCCCAGGAATTCTTCTGTGACCATCATTTTCCCCTTTAGTTTTTTGTAGTTAGATCTACTCAATGTCTGAAGTGTCGTTTATCTCGTGGGCAAGTATAGAAAATGCAACTGAATTATTTCCTTCATGAACAATGTCTTCACGCTAGAGAGACCCACTAATAACGATTATAGTGATTTGCATGGTTGCCGAGATATACTTGGCACTACAAGAAACATTTGACAAATGATTACCAAGAACTTCAGTTCCAGATTGCACGAAACTCCAACAGGTCATAAAAATTAACAGAATTTATTTCTTTTCCTCGAAGTTCTAAATCATGCATGCCGCAAAATAGGATTTTAGAAATGATGGGCCCCAGTTTGTTGCGATTTTCTTGAATTTGTCTTCTAAAAGATGAGTCCAACTGCTCATCTATAGAAACTGCTTTGGCTTTCAACAATACAACAAAATTACTTGCAGTTACATCTTCATGATAGCCTTTGTGTCATGTGCTTTGCATGTGGCTACGTGGATCTTCGTTAAAATCTTTATATTTTTTGCATGGTTTGATGATAAATGCCAACTTAATTCCTCGATTTACTTTTTGCGGAAACAACACACAATAATTACAAAAGACACCTTTTAACATTTGCGAGTATAAACGCGACAGTGAATAGTTCTGATAACCATGCATAACTAAAAACTAAAAACTCTGTTTCCCTCAATGTTAGCTCTAAACTCTTACATTTTATAAGGGGCCCGACAATCACGAATCAGCTGCAATTTCAACCCATTTGGAAGGTTGTTTGTCCAGACATACCTTTCAATATGCAATTTAGAAAACGAATAAGTGCCAGTGACAATCAAATTAGAAACAGTTGCCTCAGCTGTGTCTGGCTGTTGACTTGTACTGATGTCCTCCATGTCAATGATAAGTCAGATCCTGCAGATGCCCCAAAATCTTCTAATAACGGCATTTCGGCATCCCTTGATTGCACCTTTTTTTCCTTCTTTTTTGTTTGTTGTTGTTGTTTTTTAAAACCTGTAAATAATTTTCTATTCATCTTTGGCAATCCTGCAGTTTTTACATGTATTTTATTTCACAGCAAAATTTAATTTTGTCGTGAGAACTTACGTTTTGATTTATTAAATGCATTAATCAATGTTATATTTTAGCTATTACAGCGCTATTTTGTGAGTCTTATTAATTTCTAAGACTTTTTGCGGTACTTATGTTATAATTAAACTCAAATTTAATTGAAAATTAAACCTGTATGGCATTTTCAGTTAGCGGCCGTCCATAATTGACGTAACGTGATTTTGGCCGATTTTAACCTAGCCCCTCCCCCTTGTCACATTTCGTTACAAAAACTTACCCCCCCCCCCCAAAACCATATGACGTCAAAAATATGTGACATACACTTTAAGTGGTATTTTCTGTTTGAAAATGAGCATGTTTCAAAACACTTTATTGTTTTTCTAGTATGTGTTTAGTGTAAGGCTACACTCTAATATCGTAACACGCGGCAATCCATGCAAAACATAATAAAATAAATAGTAAGAAATCGAATATTTAAGTGAAACTTTGGCTTCTAGTTGCTTGTTTTGATGTGACGTCACAATTATAAAACTACCCCCTCCCCCTGGTCACACATCGTCTCAAAGTTGGGGACTGGCCTCCCCATAGCTGCGTGACATCATTTTTGGACGGTCCCTTAAATTAAAAAACGTGATTTTTTCAACCACCCCTGAAAAATTCCTAGCGACGCCCATGTACTCATTCAAGTTTTTATTTCTTGTTTTGCTATGAAGAGACATTTGGAGAATACTCCAGTTTAGAAACTATTAAATACGTATGTATGATAAATGGAATAAATAAATAGCCACACGCTTTACAGCCAGCCGAGCCACTGGTCACTAACACTAACTTCCTAGAGGAGTTAACCAGGTGCTACCGGTGGTCAAACTGTGGTATATTAGTCTAGAGTACTCCCACTTGATCCTCCAATCAAATATTATCTTCTGCTGACAACAATCCGTTAACTCCTGCAGACGGCGCAGCCTCGTTGTGGCCACGTTTGTTGTTTGTCTGCAGCGATTAGGATCTCAGGCTGTCAACATTTTTAGCGTTGTTTCGCCCACCAGGTTCCTGTAATTTGTAATTTCTGAGCATGAAAACAACCTTGAATATTGCGCTGAGTTGACGTGGGCAGACAGTACTTTGTGGGAGATGAGGGGAGGGGTGGGAGTATGCCAGTCAATGATAATTAGATACAACTTTTTAAAAAGTGTTTTTTTTTTTTTTGAGTTTTTTTTATAAGACAACTCAAGAACTTCAAGGTAAAATAAAGTCAAATAAAACTCAACAACAGGACTTGAGCTCAGAGCTCTAGATTGTTGTTTTTTCTTCCTCAGTTATTTTTTGTAGAACAAATAATTTTTTCTTGATATTTTAAACCCTGTTTCATGGGATTGAGAATAGCGTGGTTGTTTGGGCGTAGGGGGTGCTGTGAGGTGGTAACTTTAAGGCAGGGGGCGGGGGTGAAGTTAAATGGTAATAAACTAACTTTAGGGAAGGGTCGGGGGTGAAGTGAGATGGTAATGAACTTACTGTATGGTAGGATTTTCTGTCAAAGCCGTTGAGTACGAGGGAGGGGGGCTTGGAGGTGAGGTCGAGGTACGTTGGTGGTTTCATGACATATATTTTCATTTTTTTAAAAATTAATCCTGCCAAAAATAACTAAGAGAAGTTTTTTTATGTGCAAGGAAGATCTAAAACATAAATTTCTAGTATATTAAATTAAAAGAAAATGTGTATGTAGGATGCCTCTTAATAGCAATTAATTCCAGCAAACTGTTCTTGCTTATCTTATCTTAGATATACAGACGCTTCATCTATGCAGAAGATAATTGCGTCCACAGACCATGAGAGATGATCTGTCGGCAAGTGATGCAGCGGTCACAGGCCACGGCTATAGGGGTTCCACGCATTACCCCAACCGCCTAACTATTGTCTAGTTAGGTTCCCATTCGGAACAAATCCTCGCCTTCACGTGGATTTGAACTCGTAACCATCGGTACGACAGTCGAGCGCGCTACCTCTCGACCAGCGCTTACACAAATACATCCGCTAAACTTGCATAGATCTTAGATGGGTCTTATAAGTACGAGAAATGAGATGCTAGCAATTACTAGTAGTGTAAGGCATGGTGATAGTGGTGTAATCAGCTCAGTTTAAAGTTAACACCACGAAGACTGGTCCGTTCCCAGCCCTAACACTCTCATTGTATAGTGTCTCCTCAGGCTCTTCTCAATGTTACAGATGTAGTTTGATCAGTCTGCTAGTATATGTTTGGGTCCAAAGCTAAATGTCAAAATCATGCAGACAGAAAGGTAAAGGAGCAGGGGAACAAACAACAAAAATGAAAAACTATAAATTTAAATCTTTTTTTCTCCACTTCCCCACCATGCACATTTCACAGCTGCTAAAAACTTACGTGAAGTTCAATTTGAATTGTTCTCTAAGCAATTAACTGATATTTCATCATGATACAGATTAGGGGCCATCCATATATTAGGGGCCATCCATATATTAGGGGTCATCCATATATTAGGGGCCATTCAAATATTACGTACGCAAGCAGGGGAGAACGGGGGGGGGGATCTTCGAAAAATGGCATGCGTACGTATGCAGAACACATTTAATTTGCATAATACTAAGCCTTGTAAACTTAAACCGCTCAGACTGCAAACAACATTCTTGACTGACTGAATCAATACTGATATCCAATATTGTTTTATAATTTAATGTAAATGAAATTCTGAACTTTTGATTCAGACTAAACGTTCACACATTGATAAAAGTTATCCGTCTCATTTATATTTCCATTTCTTGAAATTAGTAGAAGTTTTTCTTTCGCCCTTCGATGTTATGTAAACATAACGGGATGGCGATTTCACTGCTTATCCGGTTTTTTTTGGCCGTCCATGAATGACGTCACGCGATTTTTGCGCAAGTAATAGACTATATTATGGTTGGCTTATGGTTAGGATTTTTCTATGAAAATTGGATTGAGACTGCAGTCAGGGTAGGTAGAAAGCAAGTTATAGAATCCTACCCCCTCCCCTTTATTCCTCTTGGAATGTTGTGTTTGCTTTGACCATCTAGTCGTTTTGCCCCACCCACTCTCTCCTTTCCTATATAGGCTCGCTCTGCTCTCATCCAGCTTTAATTTCATTGACTCTTTGGATTTCACCGCAGCTAAGTTTTTAATTTTTATATTCGTTTTATTTATGTATTGTATGTCCGTTGAAAAAGGCTCTTTACCGAAACGTCCGCTGTTTTGTTACGTCCTGTCAGGCTAACCCTTACCCTGTTTACGTCTTTTCCATTTACTTACACTGACTAAGCACTTTGCATTGTACATTTTCTACATGCACATTGATTTATTTGTCTCAAAAAGCACAATGACATGTAAAATAAATTGGAGAGAAAAAAACAGCACTATTTTTTTATCTTTTAGCTTTAAAACATTGTCTCTCTGTCGAGTAAATAAAGAATGTTAATGTAAACATGTGATGTTCTTGTTATTAGCCAGAAACTTGTAGCTCTGTGCTAACTTAAAAAATTATGTAATGTTAAAGTTTGTAAAGCTGTTAATTTTAAATCTATTAGGTCGGTATATTATTATAGTATAAAGTATAGAGTGTCTGCTGGAGAATCTTTCTTGGACGTTATGTGTAACCACATGAGATGATATACTAGGTAAAAGCAACTGCGTATTGTGATGCATCAAATCTTTATTAAAGTTAATGTTAAAAACTTTAGTAGTTCAAAGGGAGAGAAAAAACCAAACAACAACCGCCAGACAAGGCACACAGAAAGAAATACTATGGTTATAAATATAAAAGTAGAAACAGTCTTGAAAAATAAGACCGCCGTGGTACCAATAGGATACGGTATACATTGTAAGCACAATTGAAATAGTCGACAACTTGAGTAAATACAATTATCGTCGGACTAGAGTCAATGTTAAACTCAATTGTAATAGTAATAGTTAGGTGAATGGTTATTTAGATGTTAGGGTTACTTAACTGGTTATAAAATTGTTTGAATCAAATGAATGGTTAGACAACTGCTAGGATTGACTGCTACGTTGTACCATTGTTAGAGTTAGATAATGAACTGATAATTAATTGTTATGTGTGAACGATTGGCTGTTTTTTTTGGAAGATGATTGACATGTTCATTAGCAGTCAAAACGAGTCATGTGACTTGCGTCTAAAAACATTAAAAAAACAAGCACAAGAATCATTGAGCAAAAATAAGACAATAATTTCTATAAAAAGTTAAGCCTAGCTGATCCATGACATGCTGACATAAAAACAAAAACATGCACATGTGCTTTCCAACTTTTTGTTCAAAATAGCAGCACAGTCTGGTAGAATTTCTTTATTCTCTGTCAGTTCACTCTGCCCTTTCCTAAGTGTTTAAAGACTTTATATTGTACTTGTACCTAGTGATGGGATTAAAAAAAAAAACTGCGATCCGATTGACTTAATTCTAAAGTCTTGCACAGGTAATTGATGGAAGACAAAGGGCTAAGGTAAAAAAAAAATCTGGAAGGTTTTCCATTATTGAATAAATCTCATCTTCATCAAAACTCAAATTCCATTACAGAAATTTACAGTGCTGTCCTCAGATTATTCTCTCACCATAGTCATATCTCAGACCATGGAGTAAGTTTTTATACAAATAGAAAATATGAAGGTTTAAAAAGTTCAATTGTTAAGTACCAAAGCCTTGTGCAACACAAAGTACAAAATATGGGTAAATAGTAAATATATGGTTTAGATCAAGACAATTTTGGTGGCATTGACATCAAGACAATTCTGGTGGCATTGACGTCAAGACAATATTAATGGCATTCATGTTAAGAGTTTTCGATCTAAAGCAAGAAAAAGCATGAAATAAAATACATGTGTCTTATAATAAAGAGAAAATATTTATGATGTGCGCCAATTGATAAATATTGCATTTACTTTTGTACGTACAATTGTAATCTGAACACATATAACACATTTAAACATAAACGTCGATGTTGAGAATAATTTAAAAGAAAAATATTGATAGAGTTCATACCAAGTCAAGGAATTCTAAATTAGAAAAAGACACCAAAAGAACCCCAAGTATTTATCATTTTTGTACAGTCATTTCTCCATATTATTTTTAAAAATTGAGAAAAATGAAAGATTGAAGAAGTCTGTAACTGAAAATAAAACACGTCTACAGTGTTTATAGTAACTGCTTGTAACAAACAATAAGTTACTGCCATTAACAGCTTGTAACAAACAATATGTTACTGCCAGTAACAGCTTGTAACAAACAATATGTTACTGCCAGTAACAGCTTGTAACAAACAATATGTTACTGCCAGTAACAGCTTGTTAAAAAAGAACCAACTTGGTGAAGCAAGAAGAATATTTACAATGTTTCCTACAACACATTTTTGGCCCACAGTGAGCCATCCTTACAACACGTTTTTGGCCCACAGCGAGCCATCCCTACAACACGTTTTTGGCTCACAGCCAGCCATCCTTACAACTCGTTTTTGGCCCACAGCGAGCCATCCCTACAACACGTTTTGGCCCATAGCGAGCCATCCCTACAACAGGTTCATGTCCCATAGCAAGCTATCCCTACAACAACAGGTTTTTGTCCCATAGCGTGCTATCCCTACAACAACAGGTTTTTGGCACATAGCGAGCCATCCCTACAACAGGTTTTTGGCCCATAGCAGGCCATCCCTACAACATTAGCTAATGATGTGCACAAAATGACATCAATCACAAACTGTCTTGTATGGGAGGTTCTAAGCATAGAGAAATGACACACACACAAGTTCAAATTTTAAGGCATTGAGGGAAAGTGTAAATATAATGAAAGTCCCAGAATTTTTGTTGAAATGTACGTACTTGACATCACAGGTCTGTTAGGCTTGCAATTAAATTGTTGTGAGCAAGAAATATCTTTTAAAACATGATCTTTGAATGGTATTTTTGTTCAAAAATTTTTTGTTGAGATTTTCGTTTAAATTGCCTTGGGTAACACTACACTAGTTATACAAAACCTTTCAGGTCATGTAATAATAAATGACTAAAGTTTTGAGCTTACTCTAGCAAGACCACTGTGAAAATTTGATATTTTTGTCTTTCCATAATTTCAGAATAAAATTCAGCTTTTCAATATAATACTTAATTTTGAAGGTGTTTGCTTGTTTAAATGAGGAGTATGTTAAAAACACCTCCACTAATTGATAATTACCTCAGTGAATGTAATAGCTGGATGCTAAGACTTCAAACATTTATTTTTATACTAATATTAATAATGCATGTAATTTTGAGGGTATTTTTTAAAAAAAGAATTAAATTTAAAAAAAGTGTTGTACAAGGAAAAAAAGCCAAATTTTTTTCTAGGAGATTTCCTGCAGCTAAGTGTGATTCATGAAGTCGTAATTTTGACAAAAGCTCAGAGCCAGAATGCTGACTTTGGTAGGGAAATTTCGTGGAGATGGAAGCCCTTTAAAACAGTTCATTTTCCTGTTCAAAGTTTTAAATAACCCCCCCTTTTTTAAACACACAAAAAATAAACCCACTTTGAAATTATTGCTGAGAGAACTTAAAGAAACGCTGGTGCTGAAACCAATAAAAACTTGAAGTAAAATTAAAAATTTTCTTAGAGACTAAACTAAATATTATTTAGTTTTTACTATGTCAATTTTGTTGTCAAGGTTACTTTAAAGACTTCAGCGGTTACAAGTCTTGTTGAATATAATTTCAATGTATAAATGGTAATATTGAAAATTCACAACATTTATGTCACCAAGATATGAAAGTTAGGAAACAAATATCCATATTTCAGATGTAAAATGGTTATAAAATTAAGTTATTGTACCATAAGCATAAACAAGGACACTTTATTACAAGGTAAAAAAATTTTTTTTGTTTTGCATTTGCAGTACAATTAAAACATATTTCTGTTTTTTTTAAACCATGTGTGTATAAATATTATTATACTGAAATCACAATATTAATATGTGTTTCCAGAGGTTATCATAGCAATATGTTGAACAATTACTCATAAGATATTATTTACATGAAATATTCAGACAAGAAATGATGGCACTAAACAAAACTGTTCTTTAAAATAACACACACCATGTGTCCCCAGTCAGGGACTGGTGAATTATATCAAAAATATTTTCTTGGCACAAGGGAGACAATAAAAATCCCCTGTTGACATAAGGGAACTCATGTTAACTTATAATGTCCTTTTCAGTATAAGGTTTTTTAAAAACGTATCCCTTTGTTCCATAAGGATTTCAATAATATATTGCAATGAATTGGGTTATGAATTTTTTTAAATAATGCTGAAAATGTATATATTGTCATAATGAACCATCTCTTAGGATAAGGGTGTGGTTATTTGTATATAAAATCTTGAGTTTATTACCATGTTAACCTGTAGTTAAGTACTATTTTTTGGAAGAAAACATTTAGCAAGATTACACCTTCAAAAAAAAAGGTAAAAACTACCTCAAAACCTTGTGACAAAACTATCAAAAGTACTAGCCGAAAGTAAGCATAGACTTTTCCACTAAATCTTCTTACACGACATGAAGAGTTTTTACTACGTTTAATGTCATTACAAAAGAGAACACTATAGAGTTGAATTTACTACGCTTCAGGATTATAGGCGAGGCGCACATTACCTTGCTTTAGGACATTATAAGTTAATCTAAACTAACAATACCTCAAGATAGCTGATTTATTTTCAAAGGTATTGGCACATATAAGAGCATTTTTTAAAAAAAAATGTCATATTGACTACATAATCCAATCTGACAAATTTCTATTTTTAAAACAAAGAAATGAACAAACCACTTAAACTTAAAGCTTTTATGAACATGAGTTACGAGGGAAATATAAATAAATGTCTTTCAATTTCAGGATTCTTCGGGTTCTGGTGTCTGTTCTTCACTTTTGTCTAAGTCAAGGGCAGCTACTGCACTTGGGTCTGGCTCATCCCCCTTGGATTCGGTGCTCTGTATCAAAGATGGGCAAAATGCATATAAGTTTTTGAAAGATTTTAGCACTATACTATAACTAATATGGCTTTTGATTATTGTAAAATTCACAACTGACAGTGTTAAATTGTAATATTATTCAACTAACAGTGGTCTTACTTTGCAGCACCATTAATAGACAACTGATAAATAAGATGAGATCAACAAATGTTTTATTGTATGAGCAGCTAAAACATGGTTTTATAGGACTCTAATGTAATGTAAAAATATAGAACTTAGAACTTAATCATTAATTGAACTAGCATTAAAAGTACTGATTATGATATTTTAAAACAAAATTGAAAAACTGGGGTGACCACGAGAATCATTAAAAACAAAGGGACTCTGTTAGGAGAAATAATGCTTTTGTCTATAGGTCAAGAAAATTTTGTAAGTAAAAGGAAAAACAATCATAAATAAATGTGCATGGAATTTATATGTAAAAAATGTAATTAAGAAATAAGTAATATTTTATGAAAATACATTTCTTTAATGTATTTAATTTTTAAACATTCACATAACAAAAAAACTTGTTGGAGCCAAAATTTTTAATTCTTTAGATTTTTACCACAGTCTAAAGTCCTCTTCTATATCTAAATGTTTACCACTGTCTATAGTCCTGTTCTATATCTAAATGTTTACCACTGTCTATAATCCTCTTCTATATCTAAATGTTTACCAGTCTTTAGTCCTCTTCTATATCTAAATGTTTACCACTGTCTATAATCCTCTTCTATATCTAAATGTCTACCAGTCTTTAGTCCTCTTCTATATCTAAATGTTTACCACTGTCTATAATCCTCTTCTATATCTAAATGTTTACCACTGTCTATAGTCCTGTTCTATATCTAAATGTTTACCACTGTCTATAGTCCTCTTCTATATCTAAATGTTTACCACTGTCTATAATCCTCTTCTATATCTAAATGTTTACCACTGTCTATAATCCTCTTCTATATCTAAATGTCTACCAGTCTATAATCCTCTTCTATATCTAAATGTTGAGCCTCGACCTTAGACCTCTCAGTGGGCACTAATATTAAGTACAAATTGTTCTGCCCATGTCAAATTCTGAGCCTGCACAAACATTTCTCTGTCCATCTTAATCTTAAAAATGATTTGTTCTTTTTAACTGCAGAATTGATTAAGAATATAAACAAGCTCTCAAAAACTCATGTTTCCATTCCTGTTATTTAAACCACAGGGGCATCTTTGAAATTTTAAATGGTTCAGTATCTTTTAGTTTGAAATAAGAATTATTTTATCTTAATCTAAAGATTTGGACGCCAAACAAACACATTGATGACAAATGGTAATAAAAATGTCAACTTATATAAATGCAAAATGGGCATGCAATGGTTAATATTTCATGATTTCATTAAAAATATTAAACTTAGACCAACAAAAGCCACTTTCATATGATTAATGGTATTAATAAGAAGCATAAGTAATAAAGTTTTAGTTTCAAGGAATTTTTCTTGAATTAAAAATTATTTTTGAACATCCCCTAGGACAATGTTTTACTATTTCATTATGACGTTTGATAAAAGTATGGGGGTATATTTTGAACTTCACACTTAGAAAAAAATGAACATCTCATGCTTACCAATAGAAAAATGCCAAATAAAAATAAACACACCAATAGAAATAGGGTTTACAACGGCTGCATGCAGATAGTGGGAGCATTGAAAAATGCTCTCAAATCCCTGAAATACTTGCATCTATATTATCCACTAGTTTGCCTATTGCATGCTTCCGGCGAACACGGTTGTGGCGCTGGTGACTCCGAGATATGCTATTGTCTACCTTTTCTAATTGACTCTTCTTGAGTTCGTCCTTTTTTACCTGTCCTTGATATGCTCGATGTGGCAAGGGATAAAGGTCATCAGATCGAGATGGCAGTTTCCCAGTCATGATGTACTCTTGAAAGCAGCGGAGATTTTTACGACACTCTTCCTCGTCGTTAAAGGGATTATTGGGGAACATTGATTTCAGCTTCTTCCTTTCCTGTAACAAAATTAAAATTTTCAACTTGATCTTAAATTGGAACAAAGCTCAGTTTGGGATAGAAAATGTAGATGGGCAGTAAAACTTCTACAATAAATTATACAACTTTTTTTTTTTCATTTGCACCTGTCACAAACTTTTGGGACCTCACGACGGAGGCACAGTAACAAAGAAACAATTTAATAGGATGGACATTAAGAAAAACTTGAATAGTGTGTCCTAAAAATCTTTGACTTCGTACCTCTTCCAAATGTTCATTTTCATAATTCTGAAGTTGTTTCTGAAAGCCAAAATTAGGATTGGCGACACTGCGAGCGCCACGTATTGCATTGAGTGAGTCCCTCCATCCCAGGTCTGTCACAGTCATGATGTATGCTGCTGTCAGGGTCACACTTCTAGACACACCAGCCAGGCTGGAATGGTAACAAGAATAATTAACAACTGATAAAATGTAACATTTTATCTAAGTTTCTTTTAATAACTTTTTTTAAAAAAATTGGTATCTCTACCTTTTTTTGTTCAGCTATAAACTCCCACCCCTTCAAAATCAAATCCTTTCAATTCATAATTTTTTCAATGAAGATTACCCAAATAATTCAATATGTAAACAAATACTTTACACTTTCCTATGAAATGAATATCTTTTGTTCATTGTCGATAAGCATGTGAACCTAAATTAAAGCTAGTTGACAGATCTTTGTTTAATTAAGAAAAATACAGTGTAAATAAAGCATAGAATGTTTGTATTGCAAAAGTTATCTGCACCTGAAATTTGAAACATAACCATAAATTACTTTTAATTAAAATTAATTAATTGTTAAAGATACAGCTGACATCTTTACCAATGTACTAAGACAGAGCCACCTTCAAGCCTGGCTTTATGAATAAACTTGATGACCTGAGGGAAGTACTTGGTCAAATCCTGGTCAGGTGAGTCACTGGCTAAAATACAAAGGTACTCTTTGTCCTGATGAAAAACAACCATGACCAAAACTAGTTATCTAATAAGTAAACTCAAGGTTTGTGGTTATTTTTTAGTAAGATTTTAGCATTTTTTATGAATTGTGCAGGACTTGAAATTATACTTTTCACTATAAGTTTGGAGTCTTTTTTAGCTTTGTTTTTATTTTTTTAACATATAGTATCAAAAATTATTAGTGAGCGACTATCATCACACAACCAATCAAATTATCTTAAATAATCAATATGGTTGACTACTGTTGGAATAAGATTTCTGAATACCTGCAAATGGCAGATTATACATAAGACCTAAAAAAAACAAAAACACATAGCTTAGATTTCACAGGAACTTTAATAATAATAATAATAATAATAATAATAATATGACAACCTCTAAGAGCAGAGTACCCCAGTTGTGTATTTACAACAGAAAGATGTAACGCCCAGAAAATGAGTAAATCTGAGTACCTCAACTACTTTCTTGGCATTGTCATGAACAGCAACTATATGAGTGATGTGATTGTCATTTAACTGCTTGTTGTCCTTGGCATCTCTGAAGTTGCCAATGTAAAGACCAGGCAATATCTGTGTGCAGATAAATAAAATTCACACAAAACAAGTCACCAATACATGTGTAAGTCCTATATCTTTTAAACTAGAAATAAATGAAAAGTTTTCAAATCATCTGAGTACAAATTTACTTACTTTATTCATACCATTTCCCATCTTTAAGGCAGTTCTTATTAAGTCTTATATACTGAGATTTCTTTTGTTAAGGTCTTCAGTACTTTTGTAGAACCTTTGCAGCACAACATCGATTCACCATTACGCTGTGTTTCCTAGTTCTTTGTTTTTCAAAACTAAATTAGGCTTCTGAGTGGTAAGGCAACCATTTTATTACTAAATACATTTCTTTGATTACACTGACCAATTTTCCAGCCTGTAAAAGTATTTAGAACAATCATTTTACCTGGGAAGGCATTGGATTAAAAATCTAAAGGTTTATACAAAAAATTAAGAAAATTTTTTATTTCAACTATTGAAATAGCACAGTTAGTGTCAAATTTCCATGAAATTTATGGTATAATATCCTTTTAAAAAGTATTGTAATGTATGAGTCATGGGAGAATATTGCCAAGGTTATGAAAGTTAACAAAATGGGTGGGAGACTGCAATCAGGCTTATAAATTAGTAAATGGAGAACAGATAAACAGTCTCTTGCACAAACACACCTAGGAGGGTCAGTCTGGAGAATAGAGTAATCCAGGAGCATGGGACTCTTGCACCACTTGGGATGAATATTGTGTTTGCGCTGACACCGAATCGTTTTGCCACATTCACACTCTCCTTTCCTATATAAGCTCACACTACTCTCTTCCTACTTTGCTTTCATTGACTTTTTGGATTTCACCACAGCTAAGTTTTTATTTTTCATTTCTTTATATTTGTTTTATTTGTGTATTGTTTGTTTGTTGAAGAAGGCTCTTTGCCGAAACATTTGCTGTTTTGTTACGTATTGTCAGGCTAACTCATATCCTGTTTTCCATTTACTAGTTATGAAAGTTAAACAGGTTTCACTGCTTTCTTTTCAATTGGAAGTATTAACTTATTCATGACATGCATGTCACTATTAAATGGAACAATAAATCACTTTTTAAACTTTCTTAGTTGGTTTATTTTGATGAATTTTAATCCTGATAGTTCCTAACTCCTCCTGTGCGCAGGCCCACATTTGAGAATTTAGTTTAATTTTGATAATCTGAGATCTTTAGAAAACTAGAGACTGTGTTACAAATAAATATTTTATGTCCATGTTGATAATATGCCACTACGCTACAAACTTTAAGACAAATGGGCTGTACATAAATTATGTCACACTATTTTTTGGTCCCTTTTAACTCCTCCCTACCCCCTTGGCCCTTGTCACAAATCTTGGAACCATC
>MUZC01004428.1:236756-247981 GCA_002072015.1 Radix auricularia | reverse complement strand
AACCACCCCCCCCCCCCCCCAAGTATGTAGCACTTTCAAACAAAAAATATATTTTTATTTTAAAAAAATTAAATTTTAATATAAAACACTGTTACCGCCCTCCTCCCTGTCACACTTTCTTACAACCCCTCCCCCACTCTGGAGCGTAACATAGTTTATTTTATGGCTTTAAGGACAGTCTCCAAATCACTTCCTAAAGCCCAAGTATAAATTTAAAATCGTCTTTGATTTAGAATCTACTTCACTTTTTTTGGTACAATTTACTGAACATAATACAGTCGAAACCGCTTAAGTCGACGGCGTTGGGGTATGAAAAATGGCATCGACATAACCGATGATAGAGTTAAAACAAAAACCAATATGGCGGCAAAATATTAACATGCGCTTGAAATTTCTTTATGTACGTGTTGTGCGTTAATTAGTGATGGGACGATTAATCAGAATCGTATCGGAATATCAGGACCCTATTTCTTCACTCTTTATTAAGGTTGTTAAGACCGTTCGTTTTTAAAGACCATTTAAGTTTAAATATAACGCCGTTTTGCGGTGATTCCCAGATTAAGCGATACTGTGCCTTCGAAGCCACTTGCTTGATTTTCCTTACAAGCTACACAAATAAGTAACCTACACATCCCCTCATTGTCCCCGAACCATTCTCTTCCTAATCATCTTCTTTGGGTCCCTCAGCTAACAATAGACTCAGAATGGTCTATTGTGACCTATATATGACTCATGACAAAGCGAATTCTTCTCTATATAAACGTACACAAATAAATTAGGTACTCCTTTTGAGCTTTTGAACCTTCAACTTTGACATATTTTAATTAATTCTAACCAATAGTTAAATGGCTTTTGCACATGGCCACTTCTTATGAATGAAACAATGAGAACAAAGCAGTAGTACAGTACATGTAATACATGTAGTCAAAATGAGGTTGAAGGATGAATGGTTGCCAATGACAACAAGTCTGCACATGGTATATTTTATTTTTCCATATGATCCCCTAAGCTTACAATGGACTTAGAATTCCTTCTGTAACTTGATGCTAATAGGACTAACCAACAACAATGGTGTGGGAGATTGAGAGTAGGGGTGGGTAAACTGTCTGCAGTCTGTTATATTATATATTTTAAAATCTGGGGAGCCTTGTTTACAGTAAGCAGCCTATGATTTTGGTATCATCCCATTACTAGCGTTAATAAATGATAATGTTCATGCACGTGTTTTTGGAGTTTTTTTTAACACAACAGCATTGCCGTTATTTGTTTGATGAAGCTATCGGCATGCTATAAAATTGTACATACATGTTTGCTAACAAAAAAGGTATATGTGCACCAACTGACAGCAGAAATTTACAAATTTAAAATAAAAACCAACGTCGTTTATCGATAGTACCAGAAGCAACACAGCGCTGAGAGCAAAACGCAAGTGGGCTGTGACGTCACCAGCAGACCCTGGTGAGGCAGAAACTTGGTCCCTTCCCTTGGTTATAAAAAAATCATAGCTAACATTTTCAAAAGCTGGCAATTGGTCATGGGGATCGAGATAACCAATGTTAAGTGCCAAATTTGTTCTCGTGTTATGAGGTTTCGGCGACTTAAAAAAATCTAATTAAACGACGAGAAAATGCTAAGACAAAGAGAGAATTTGGCGGTTCCAATAAAAAACGTCGACATAATAGGGTGATCGAGCGAACCGAGCTCGAGGTAAGTGGGTTCGACTGTAATATATTAATCTTAAAAACTTATATCTTAAGGCTCTTCTTAAAAAATTAAGCATCACTGCTTGAAGATGTGGTTAACCTGTGTTTGTGGTAAATTACATTCAGATAATCAGTGAATAATAAATTGAATAAAATTTGCCAAATCAAAATAATCAAATGTCATAAGCCTTAGTTATTTTTTAGACTTTATTCTTTACTTTTAGTTTTGGACAGTTTTGGTGACACTGAATTCGCCCATGAGTACTGATCGAGTCTGATGGAGCCTACTTCTGATTCTGAGTACTCAGAACTGACTCAAACTCAATTTTCATTTTTTAAAAATAAGTCTTATTTTGTTATTATTTATTACTTATTATATTATGACTATGAGTACTATGACTATGAAATACTATGAATCATAGTATTAGTAATAACTATTTAAATTAATAGTATTAGTATGATAAGATTTTTTTCTTTTAAATTATGACTGAAAATGACCAAGTCAACGTAAAAGTAATAGCAGTTGATTAATCAGTTAAAAAAAAAAAGAGAATACTTTGACAGTAACAAAATGAGCCTAAACAACAGCTTACTAATGAATTATGAAATGTATGCCACTACGATCAACTTTATGTTGAAATTACTTATTCTTTTGAACGAAAAAGTTATTCATGTCAACTTAACATTCTTTTCTTAACGTGTGTACTAAATACCCAGAGATTTGGATTTTGTTTCCGAAATAAGTGGAGGTGGGGAGGGTGTTTGAAAAACTTAATAGAATACTTAACTTTTAGTAATAACCATTAAGTAAGATTCATACGGTTAAAGAGTAAAAATTCAGGTTTTCGCAGGCCAAACTACTCTTCGCATATGCGATGCCATTAAATGTTAAATTCAAATGAGAGGCTCAAAAACATTATTGTATTTCTGGTGACTATTTCTACTTCTAGAACTAAGACTAGTTAACGACTTTAAACGTTATTTTGTTATTGTTTTGTTAGTTTTTTTAAAAACATTTCATTTCATTGACATTTGTAAATTTGTATCGTGCTGGTTTTAAATAAATATAATTAGAACAGGAAGAGATATAAATTAATAAATATATGTGAATATATATTAGTGCTGTGGAAATAAACAAAATTTTAATCAATTAAAATTAGTTTTATCAATTACAATTTTTACAAATATTTATACTTTTGCCCCCAAATTATTAATATTATATTTTTTGTCACTTACTTTTCTGTTGTATTATTATTTTTTAGACGTGCATATGTTAACGTGCATTGGCTGTCGTCCCATCTGGGGCATAGGCCACGAACAAAGACTCTCCAGGCATCCCGGTCCTGTGCCAATCTCTCTAGCTGTCCCCAGCTGTGCCCACTCTTTTTGGAGTCTGTCTCCAGTTCCCTTCTCCATGTCATTTTGGGTCGACCTCTTTTTCTCTTGCCCTGGGGGTTCCAAGTGAGGGCTTTTCTCACAATGCTGGATGTAGGCTTTCTGAGGGTGTGTCCAATCCATCTCCATCTGCGCTGACGTATTAGTTCTTCCACTGGCTCTTGTTGTGTACGTTGCCAGAGGTCCTCGTTGGTGATGATATTGGGCCAGCGGATTCGGAGAATTGTTCTGAGACATGTGTTTATAAATGCTTGAAGATTTTCCGAAACGGCTGCTGTAATCCGCCATGTTTCAGCTCCATATAGCAGGACAGGCTTTACTGTGGTGTTGAATATCCTGACCTTGGTCTGGAGGGTCAAGTTGTTGCAACTCCAAACTTTTTTTAGCTGTCCCTCCCTGCATGTCTATGATGCTACCGAGGTATGTAAAGCTATCCACCTCCTCTAGATTTGATCCTCCCAGTGTTATTGGGGTGTTGCTTGATGTATTTATTTTAAGGACTTTGCTTTTTCCCTTGTGGATGTTTAGGCAAACACAAGAAGATAACTGTGCTACATAGTTAGTTTTCTCCTGCATCTGTTGCTGTGTGTGTGATATTAGGGCCAGATCATCCGCAAAATCCAGGTCATCAAGTTGTTTCCATAGTGTCCACTGGATACCATTCCTCTTCTGCTCTGTGGACATCTTCATTATCCAGTCAATGGTTAGCAAAAATAAGAAGGGTGAAAGCAAACACCCTTGTCTTATCTTATATGTTACAGACGCTCCTTCTGTACAGAAGATTATTGCGTCCTACGTATTTCTATGGTTTGTGTTTAGTCCTGTATTCTTACTAGAGTTTTAAAAGATGATAAAGTGGTGGCTTTCCTGGTTTCTTCAGGCAACCCATTCCACGCTCGAATACCGGACGGAAAGAAAGAAAACTCCAGTCTTTACCCCAAAAGCCTCTGTTGTTTTTTGGCCATGAATGATTCTACATGTAAGGCCTTTGTAAGATGCCTTAATTATGTTAGTCAGCTTTTGTGGTATACCGTAGTGTCTTAGCAACTTCCACAGGGTTGGCCTGTCAACACTATCAAACGCCTTCTCGTAGTCAATAAAGTTGATGTATAATGGTGAGTTCCACTCCAGGGATTGTTCTAATATAATTCTCAGTGTGGCAATCTGGTCAGTGCATGATCTATCCTTTCTAAAACCTGCTTGTTGGTCTCTAAGATGGGTGTCTATTGCCTCTCTCATTCTGTTTAGCAGCACTCTATTAAATACTTTGCTTGGTATGGATAAAAAAACAAATTACACAGACTATTTGTGTAAGGAAACAATAAATTAAAGCTTTATTATCAACTAATACAAATACAATTTGTATTAGTTGATAATAAAGCTTTAATTTATTGTTTCCTTACACAAATAGTCTGTGTAATTTGTTTTTTTAAATAAAAAAGCTTTATGCAGTCCTATTCTGTTTGGTATGGATAGCAGTGTTATTCCTCTATAGTTGGAGCATGAGCTAAGATCACCTTTCTTCTGGAGCTTATTGAGATGTCCTTCTTTCCACTCTGTTGGAATCTGTTCTTCCTCCCATATTTTCTTGAAAAGAATGTGCAGCATTTCAGAGCTAGTCATAATATCTGCTATCAGGGCTTCTGTCGGTTTTGTATCTGGACCAGCCACTTTGCCTTTCTTTAGTTGTTTAATTGCTCTGCTTATCTCTTGTTTTGTGGGTGCGCTGCAATCTATTTCTAGATCTTGTTCCGCTGGCTCAATGTTGAGTGTGTATTGTGGGGCTGGTCGGTTGAGGAGTTCTTCAAAATGCTCTATCCACCTTTTTTTCTGGCCCTCTTCATCATGTATTGATTTCCCATCTTTAGTTTTAACAGGTCTCTCTGGATTTTTTGAATTTTCCGGATATCTTTTTTATTGTGTTGAATAGTTCTCTTGTGTTACCAGGATATGCTGCCTCTTCTGCTTCAAGAGCTAGTTCTTCCATGTAGTTCTTTTTATCTGATTTTATGCTGCGTTTAACTTCTTTATTGGCTTCTGCGTATTCTGCTGATGCTCTAGCTTTTTCAGTTCTGGTGCGGCTGTTGTTAAGATTTGCCTTCTTCTTTTTCCTATGCTGGATTTTCCCCATGGTTTCATTGGAAATCCATTCTTTATGCATTTGTTGTTTGGGGCCCAACACTTCTTCACATGTTGTCGTGAGTATCTCTTTAATGTTTTTCCAGTTTTGGTCGATTGTCTCTTCGTTAACTAGGTCTTGTAAAATCTGGAATTTGTTGGATAACGTTAGTTTGAACTCACTAAGTTTTGGTTCCTCTTTCAAAAGAATAGTGTTAAAACATTGGCGCTTGCTCCCATTGTTTGTCCAATTCTTTTTCAATTTGAGCTTTAGATTGGCAATCAGTAAATGGTGGTCTGAGGCCACATCTGCCCCTCTTTTTACCCTAACATCCTGGAGAGATCCTCTAAACATTTTTACAGATACAGATATGGTCGATTTGGTTAGCTGTAGACATATCTGGTGATATCCATGTTGCCTTGTGGATATTTTTATGCATGAAGAGACTTCCGCCAATGACCAGTCCATCTGCAGCACAGATCTGCTAGCCTCTCACCATTATCATTTATCTCTCCGAGGCCGTGTGTTCCCATGCATTCTTCATATCCATTATTGCTGCTGCCAATTTTTGCGTTTAGGTCGCCCATTAGTATAATCACATCGCTCCTGGGACACTTTTGGATGAGGGTTCTCAGCCTGTTGTAGAAGTCCTCTTTGTCCTCTTCTTTATTGTCGTTGGTAGGAGCGTATACCTGTAGAAGATCCATATTGATATCTTGCTTTTTGGTCTTAAATCTTGCGGTGATTATCCTTGGGCCATGGGCTTCCCATCCTATAAGGGCGTTCTGAGCAGTTCTGGAGAGCATCAGTGCTAATCCTTGGATGTGAGCTGCATTTTCCTCTTCCTGACCTGAATATAGTAGCAGTTCTCCTGTGTTGAGTTTCATCTGGCCTGAGCCAGTCCACCGGGATTCGCTTATCCCTAGGATGGTCAGTTTGTATCGTCGCATTTCGGCAGCAACTTGGGCAGTTTTTCCAGCTTCGAACATGGTCCTTACGTTCCAAGTTCCTAAGCTGGTGGTGGTCCTAGTGGAGAGGATGGTAGTCTGCCGGGTGGTTTCCGTTTGGCTTTGGCCACCCAGCTTCATTAGTTCTGTTAAGAGATCCATCGTCTCCAAGGTCCGAGTTTCCTATTTTTTTCTTCACTCGTGTTTTTGTAGCAAGGCTTTTTTTACGGGAAGGGTTGCTAGCCCTTTGCACAACCCTCCTCCTCTCTCACCCGGGCTTGGGACCGGCTACGGCGGAATTTTTATTTCTTGCATAGCAAAACGAATTTGCTGTGTTATGTCACAAAATTTGGGAGCCATGGAATTAAGGCCGCTAAACAGATTTAGTGAAATAATGAATCAAGACTTAATGGGATCTATATATATGTGTTATAAATGTTATAAAATATAATTAATCAAAATTAATCAATTAAATTTTTTCAGATTAATCAAACTATTTTTTTAATCAGTACCAGCCCCAATATTTATATAATAACAACCATTCAAAATTTCAAATGATCATTGAATTTCAATTTCCCATTAAAATTAATTTCATTTAATTCCAATAACATACCAAAAATTACACATTATATTAATTATTTGGAATTTGTTACTAAAAAGAAAGACTACGAATTTTAAATGTAAAGACGCAATAGAGGAGAAGAGACAAAGTAAAAAGAAATGTGTAAGTGTAAAAATAGTTAAATAATTCTTTATTTTTTTATTTTGGAAGTCCTTCACAATGTTTATTTGAAGCTAGCACACATTTAGTGTAGCAATGACATGCAATGAATAATTAAAAATCCAACATAAACTGTCATCACATTAAAGTTGGTGTAAAAGTTGATTACATTACATAAACAGTTGGTGTACATTCTACAACAGAAGTCTTCATGATAGTCATATCTATAATTATAATATTCAAGGACAAATGAGAAGAAGTGATTAATTAACTGCTAGTAACTTTGTGATTAAACCTTACCAGTTTTACACTTTTTATAATCAGTATTATACTAAATGAGATTCAAACAAGAATTGGATTTTACTATCTGCTAAATGCCTGGATTCAATTTTCAACAGCATGGAAAACTGAAGAAGTTTCAAACTATGAACGCTTCTGTAGAACAAAGTATAAACAATTTATTAGCAATCCATTTTACTGTAATTTCCTGAATGTGTAAGTTCTGATAATCGCAAAACTTTTTTTTAAAAAATCACACTTTGATGATATTTGTTTCAAAAGTTTTAGATTTGATTGAATGTGATTTTTTGCCCCCTTTCAGCTTTCGGATACGATTATCTAGCTAAAAAAATAGGTTGCCCAAAAAAGTTTATTTTAAAAAATGCTGATATCTCAAAGAAATGACATTCCCTCTCATAGACCATAGACACATACGACATTTAAACAATCACTCTGACAACCTAATGAGATTCTAAGACAAAAGATTCTAAAATAGTCTTTGTAATGAGTAGATATACCCCAGTAATAAATAACATTTGATTGCATGCAATGCTGGAGTGAAAATACACATTGAAATGTTCAAGTTAATCCTATTAGATGAATAATTTTTCAGTTAAAATATAAAGGATTATTTTTTTAACTGAAATTTCAGTAATGGCCTTCATTTATTTATCAGGTATCCAAAATTTTACATAGAAAAATAACTAAACCCTTGGCAGATAAGTTCTTATTTTTAGTAGCAAAATACTAGACAGGTAAAAATGATCTCACAACATAACTCAAAGGTTTTAGTCAATTAAATTAATGATTAAATGCTAAAAATCAGTAAACATTGTCCCTCAATAAAAAGGGTCATTATGGAATTTTTAAAAAAAAGTTAAATATTTTCAAGTATCTTATTACAACAAACATAAATTTGTATGAAACAATTCAATACACATAATATATATATATATAATATATTTATATATATATATACATATATAAAAAAAAATATGTAGAAATGCAATGGATTCTTAAAAAATCCCTAGTTAAGGAACAGTTTGAGAGTAAATAACTTTGAATAGATGAGTACCAAAAAAAAAAACATTTCAAATATTATACTTGTAGAAAATGGACGGTGCTTACATTATTTATATAAATGTGATCTTTATGTAAATTTTTGATCAAAAGATAGAAAAATGTTTTCAGGATCATCTGATACAAAAATATTTCCTATCTGTTTACTGCAAATGTTTTAATAATCTGGTAATTATGTCAATCTATTTATATTTTCTATATCACAGACAGCTTACAAGGTGAATAAAAAAAAATTGACTTAAAATATGTTTCAAGGAAGATTAAGACTTCATGTATAAAATTGAGAGTTAATTCCTAAAGAGTTTAACATTCTAAAAATATGGTAACAATTAAAGATTTGTTTTATTTGATTAGATTTACATTATTCACTTCCTATTTCAATAAAACATGAGAGCTAAGTATGAGCAGAAATATATGTTCTGGTGTCTTCCATATAAAAAATAAAATCTTAGCACTTCAGACTTTATTCTGAAACCTTAGCAGACGAATATTTACAAGGATTTAAGATATTTCCTGATTGAGTGGAGAATTTCAGATCTAGAGCTTATGTGAACAGACAAGAGAACAAACAACTCAAAAATTGGCTCGCTGTAATCAAATTACTGATCAAATGAAATGCTGTTTAAACAAGAGAAATTGGTGCCATTATCTGTTCTTAGTGGGAGGATTGTTGGTTGTCTCATCTTCTGACTCTTCTTCCTCAGATTCATCATCGTCCTCATCATCATCATCCTCATCATCTTCCTCGTCACTGTCATCATCCAATTCCTGCACACACAAAAAAAACACCTTTAGATATAAAATACTACCATTATAAACCATTCGAATAACATATTAGCTTTGTATTATTCTCTAAGGGTTTAATTCTTTGGACAGTAGCAGCTTAGTCAACAGTATAACAGGATAATTTTTATATTTTAAAAAAGTTTATCTAATTAAAGCCTCACAAGAGAGAATATCATTCTAAATTTAACTTCTTGAATCACTACCAAAAAATTGATTTAACAAGATGCAGCTAAAAAATAGCCCACCTGAGGCTGCGGAACAGGTATCTTTTTCCTAGTGCCTTGTGGGGTTGTATCTTTAGACGGAGGTTTCTGTGGTGTGGTGCTTGCTGATGAGCTTCGCCTTGAATCCAGCGATGCTTGAGATGCTGACCGGGCAATGTCTGTTCTTATAGATCCATTAGGCCTAAGCTGATGACGGAACTCCTAAACATGGCCAAAAGTCAATTGTAAGGAATTAATGACTATTTTTGTTTTTTTTTAAAGATATTAAATGAAATTATTTTAATGATCACAAAAAAATAAAATATTTTATTGAGAAACTATATCTCAAATTCACCCAGCATATTGTTGTTCATAACAAAAGGTCTCTCACTAAAAGTAATTTTCTTAAATCTCACTTCTAAATCTGCATCTGGGTCTATACTGTCTAAAGTCTGAAAACACTGCGTATAAAGTTCCAGAGCTTTGGCGTGAAAATGCATTTCAATAGTGACAAAGTCTCGAAATATTTTCTGGAAGGAAAAAAATGAACCTTTGTTAAATGAATATATTATGTATGTTATTTAAATTAATTTAAATAATATAAAAATACTGGACAGTGTTCTATTTTATTCTGGGGGTGTATGGGGAGGGGGTATTTGTTTTTGGGTTCATATAATGGAATTGAGAACATATGGGGAGTAGGCCTGTACCCGGGTACCCGTTGACGAGCAATTAACCGGGTAGTAAAATGGCGCCCGGGTACCCGTGAAAATGGTACTGCAATATCGTTACCACCAGTGTTTAAACTGTGGCTCTTATGTGTTCAAATTTCGGCTCGATAATAATTTATTAGGGCTGCGGAAATTATCGATTAATTTCTCGATTAATCGGAAAATTATTTTATCGATTAAAATTATTTTAATCGATAAAATAGTGATTAAAAATAGAAAAATGTTTTTTTTAAATAGATAATTAATAATAGTTTTTATTTATCATTATTTTTGTACGTAAAAACTTCCCTGTTAAGGGAATTCAGGAAGAGTATACTTTAAAATAACCTGTTTTATAAGGACAATGATATTAAAAAAACAACATTGTTTTTAACTATTTACCAATAACAAAATTTAAATTCCTTGACATTATATTGAACTAGATTCTTCTTATTTTTAAATATATCCCCTAACAATAGTACGTCGTGTTTGAAATTTAATTAAACTAAATACTTAGATTATGGGCATTTTAAAAAATGCAATAAAAGGGCACAAAATATGAAGGAAAACGAAATAGTGAAAAAAGAGAAAAAGACGTCTTTGAAAAAAATCATAGCTTTGGAACCACTTGGGATAAAAAGTTTATCTTTATGTTTTTACTAATCATCAAACAATTTCTATACAGCTGTATTACTTTTATATTTATAAAATTAATTTGAAATTTTCATTCAAGTGCCTTAACTTTAATACATTACTTAACTTGTTTTCAGTGATAACTATTTTAAAAATAACTTAATTTCAATATTAATTGCCGTTTTTATTACTTCCATTGAAATTTTCAGTTTAATGACGTCATTCATCTTTATTTTCAGCTTAACAAAATTATCGATTACTTAATCGGTAATTTTTCAAAAGTTAGGGATTAAATTTAATTTAATCGATAACAGCCCTATAATTTATCAAATTAAAATTTTTGTTTGAAATAAATACGGTGAAATACGTATTAACATGAAAATTCTTAAAATGAAATAAATGTTAAAGGGAAATAAAACACGGTCTCGACAATAAACTACAAAGTATTTTGATATACTTTTTTTACCAGGAACATGATACAAAAATCATTTAAAACAAAAAGGTTTTTGTTCTTTGAATTGTTCAAGTAAGGAAAACAAAACACAACGCCGATAACTACTATTAACTAGGAAGGGCTCGAAATGACCTTCACATTGGCTTTGAAATACGCCGCTCATCGTTGTTACCGACAACCCCCCTCCCCCCCCCC
>MUZC01004428.1:216345-227889 GCA_002072015.1 Radix auricularia | reverse complement strand
GGGGGGCTTAACTCTTAATGTGTTAAAGCATGATAATGAGCGCCTCGTCACTAAAGAAAAATTAGACACAAGAAGTTCAGTTGATATGAAAAGGTTATAGTGAATACCAAAAGTCCAAGAGTAAAGTGAATAACGGAATAACAAAAGTGTGTGACTTAGTCTTGAAATACAAAACCTGTTGCCTTATTTGGTTAAGGAGCCAAACAAGCCAACGCGAAAAAAATTGAAAGGATACAATCTTTTGTCTGTCTCCTGGACTTTTAGCCTTGGTGGCTTCTAACTTCTTTTTCTGGTTGATCTCTGCATCAATGGCAGCAAAGGCGGCTTTCAAATCATTCTGAAATTAATAAAATATAACCCGTAATTATTTGTTACTATAGAATTATCTGCATGATTTTCATAGCCAAAATATTTCATCTTTTAAGTATAATTAAAGTTCACAACATCCTGCACAAGCAAAATGATTAATGTCATAGTTACCATTAACAATAATTTAATTGGCTAATAATAAAGTTGTTAAAATAAACATAAAATTTAATAGATTCTTGCCATAATTGGAGAAAAAACTGCTTTGAATTTAAATAGCTTAAAATATACAGTTTTATTTCATAATTTAAAAAGCACATAATAAATGGAAATGCAAACGACCAGGTTAACCTGATAAATATTTTCCTAATTACCAAGCATTATTTTTCTCATTACATTAACCTTTCACTTAAAAGTTAACATTACATAAAAGGGAATTCAGGTATTTTACATAAAAAATAGATGCTCTATCACAATGAATAAAGGCATTATCATGTCTAAAGAATGTGAATGATGATTAAGTATTTTGATGTCTGTACTTTACCTTCGTCTGCTTACACAGAAGTCCATAGTTCACCAGGGGAGACAGAATTTTGCCCTCCAATCTTTTGACCTAAAGAACAAATTGTAACAAGCTCTTTTAAATAATCTAACAACAAATGTTATTTATAACTATAAACCCTGGTGTAAAACTTTTCTAACTAAAACCCAAAACCAATTTAAATAAGTCTTGACAAATGTCAATTCATAAATAGCTACTTGTGAAACAAATTGAAAGAATCAATCTATATACTAATAATACTTATATTTCTATGGCTTACTTTTTAAAAAAAATCTCTTCAGCGAAACAAGAACTCGGGAAATGTTACAAATAAAACCAATAAGATGAATATGAAAAATGGCCGAATTTCATTAATTATTGGTGATTCTGATGTTGATTTTGTTCCGAGGTGATTTCTGTTTATTTAAACTTTCAGAAATAGGGGCCAACATGAATAGCTGGAACAGAATGGTGCTTGGCAGTTGTTGATGGTTTGAAAAATAAAAAGTTTACCTAGTTTTGATTAACTTTTTACTGGGCAGTGTTTTAGGGATTTTCATCCTCCAAACGGGCAAGATTTTTGTACAATTTAATAGATATTTAGGGGTACGTTGGTAAAAACACCATATCTTAGGTATAAGTGCAAATATTTAAATGAAATAAAATACAAAATAAACAAAAATGATGTCTCTTTTGATTGTTTACCATTTTATCCTTGTCAAGTCTTATTTTTTTTATTAATCTATCTCTTCAACCCAAAAAATTCCAATAACAATTTTAAGAAGTCCAAACAAGCACTATTTACAAGCAGAAATTCCATGTCTAACTGAAAGATCAGATGTTTGCACGATACTAACACTAATGTCACTATCCATCTTTTCATCCAACTCAAATTGCATTTTTCTCCACTCAATTTCTGTTAAATATAAGCCTGTAAAATCCACTTTATCGCTCCAAGAATCCAGACCATCAATTTTGAACACTCAACACAAAAAAATATAAAAAAGAGACAACAAAGAGAACATGTGTGGAAATGTAGTGAAATCTATTCACAACAGAAAAAACAGTAAATCACGATTTAAAAAAAAACGCAAGATTTTGATTGATGGTAGTACTGGCTGTTTGGGTGATAAGACAGTTTTGGCCGCTACACCCAGTAAAGGGTTAATAAATGAAGTTGTAAAGGGTGAAGAGACAGAGCAGGGAAATCATTTATTCTTGTTTCACAACAGCAATGCGATGAATTTTGGGGGAGGGGAGAGGGGTAAATGTTTGTTTGGGAAATCTTTAAAAAAAAAAAAAAAAAGAATTTACCGTAATACAACACATCTTATAGTGAAAATGGGGATTATCAATTTTTTTAAATTAAATTTTTGTGTGTGTGCTTATTCTGTTCTTTTAATTTTGGTGTATTTTTCACAAAACCAAGTTGTAAGGGGTTCTAATGTTTCCTCTAGTACTTTCTCTGGCCTTAGTAGACATGGCCGTGTACCTCTCCTCTCTAAGTTAGCCTTGGACTTCTAAGCAACAGTCATTTATCAATATTTTTAGCGCATTTTCGAGAAGTCGAATGCGCTATTGCACCCGTTTTGTCCGTCCGTCTGTCATCACCCTAGATCTCAGCAACCATAAGTCCTAGACCCATGATGTATATATGTTTTTTGTATGTCCTGACCTGCCATTTGTGCATCAACACTCAGTTACTCGATCCGTTAAAAAACCCTGTTAAAACTACCAAAAAACATTGCGAATCGAGAGATAACACTGGCGCAGGCAACGGCCGCCATTGCCGAAAGTCTAAGTATTATCAAAAGTATTAGTTTTTTTTTTTGTTGACGTCATTAGAATATGTGTAAAAGTTTAGAGAGTTTTACGTCATCATTTGTGGTGACTTCAATCAAGATCTTAGCGGCCCAGGGGCAGAAATTGAAAACTTTTTCGAAACAAGCTTCAACATTCAACTACTTTCACCAAGATTGGCAACCACGATCTATCAAACAACAATTGACGGAGTATTTGGGCGATTAGCTGATTACAATTTAGAATGTTTCATTTATGAGTCCTATTTCAGTAACCACAAACCACTTGTAGTTAGATTAAAGAGAAAATAAAAAATTTTAAAATGTAAAGAAATGACATTTAAATAAAAAAAATTTCAGGTATATTCATTACACAAGAAAATTCATAAAAATATGTCTAAAATCTAAACACAATTACTGATAACTACATAATGCTGATATCTAACATAAGTACTGATACATAATACGAAAATGCGCTAACACGTCCTGAGTTCCAAAAGGGACCAGGCTTAACATGATTTTTTATTGCGAGAGCTACATCGCAAGCAACTCAGTTTTTAAGGCGATCACACTATCGACTATGCAATCCAGCCGTCAATTTTATTTTCTTACTGCAATTTAAACCAGAGCCTGCAATACTATATTATCTGAAGGATATATCTAATGCTATCTAAACTGCTATACAATTTAGAATCTTAGTGATTTTACTTAATATTGTAAATTATTATTTTTTTTTTAAAAATGTTTATATACAACCCGCGGGTGTAGTATACACCACAGACTTGCCCATAGATAGTGCAAAGACCTGGGTGTGTGTGAAAGAACAGACACAAACAGCAGCATGATAAATTGAAAACAATGCCAGTTAACGTCGGGAGGGGGGGAAATTGTTCATTGTTGGTCTTGAGACATCCGCACTGCCATTGTTGTTGTGCCCTACCATGTAACAATCTCACTTGCCAACAATAAACTGTGGTTAATCGACCCTAGCAAGGGTCATTCGTCAGGCTTATTTCCACACATCTTGTGTTTGTCCTAACTCCTGGTGAATTATATATATATACATTTGTCGTTAGCTTTGCTCTTCTGCAGACACACATACTCTGTGTTCCTAAGACACGAATTAAAACATTTGGCGAAAGATCATTCTCTTTTTGTGCAGCCAAACAATGGAATTCTCTAACATTACATATCCTTAGTATTTCAACTACTAAGTCCTTCAAGACTGCACTTAAGACGGATCTTTTCAAAATTAATGAAACAACATTTCTTTTTAATGATTATAGTAGCTGTAGTATAACATTATGTTATCATGATATGAATGTTTATTTAATTAATATCTGTATGTTATTATCTCCATGTAAAGCGCTGTGAGCCCGGCTCCTTGCTGGGATACAGTGCTAAGTAAATTATCAATTTATTATTTATTTTTTTCCATTTTTTTTTCTGCAGCTCACCTCAGCTTCCCTGTAATCTTGAACAGCTGATAAGCTCTCTGCAAACTTGGTCATTCCAGTACTCAGTGTCGGATTCCATTTCTCATACTCTGAATACTCCATCAACTCTTTAGCTAACATGTCACCTGCAGCATATTATGGCAATAAAAGGACAAACATAAATTAAGAAGATCGCATAGGCCTGTGTTCAGGGTAAAGAAATAAAACAGGGTGGAAGAAAGCATTTACACAATGTGAACACAAAAAAAAAGAATACATTGGCCAAATAGGTGTTTGCTTGATATAATATAAAGATATAATGTACAAATAAATGCTAGTTGGTCCAAGACAGAATAGTGGGAATAGATAAAACTTTCAAAGAGAAAATAAAGCCAAAATTACCTTTGTCTCGTAGCCTTGCGGTTTTGCGAGTGTATGAAGAAGCAGTGTCACATAATTGACCAAGGTGCTGTTCTATGTGTGTTATTCGATCTTGTATTACTTTAGACTGCTTCTCACTGTGTAAGGTACAAAAAATAAAATTCATTTCACTGATAAATGCCACAGAAATGATAGTTTTAAATAACAAATAAAAATAAAAAATGCTTTTCAAATTATAATGAATTTAAAAAGAAAAAAAAGGAATTTCAAAAAATGAAGTGAAATTAAAAAAGAAATATTTCAAATACAATATTAAAATTAATACCTTTTCCCATTATTGAGACAATATGAGGTACAAAAATAATTTTAAAAAAAACAACTCAACTTTTAGTCAGTTCATTTGTATCAAGAATTTTGAAAAAATTAGTATTTAATATACTGCGATGACATTTTTAATTTTGTTTTTAATTTAATGTCACCCTGACTCTGAAATAAGGTAATTATAAACAGTTAAAATTGTAAACAAACTGTCTGAAATGCTCACCCTAGACTAGATAGAGAAGCCAACCTAGTTATAAAAAGTTAGGAAGTGTTCATTGGCACTCCACTACAAATCTTGTACAGCATTTGTACTCAACTTAACAGCCTCTTATTTGATAGTTAAAAAAATTATTTTCTTCAAGCTTCTCTGGCCTTGTGGTAGTGTGAATGATTGATTTTTTATAGGTATTGGGTTTGGATTTCAGTTGTGCATTTCTTTTTCTTATTTTCGCATTTGCATTTTTCTTTTTAAACTCAATTAAGATAGGTATTAGGATACGGATACTTGTTTCAATTAAGGTTGTTAGTTAAGACCGCTCATTTTTTGAGTACCAGATAACCATTCAAAAAAGGTCTGCCCCAATTTTTACTATGTCATGTTTTGTGAACAAACAAGAAAAAGCATAGAATTTTGTCCCCTAAATATACCTAAATAATTACTGAGAGATGATAAAATCTTTACAATACTAATAAAAGGGTAACTCTTCACTATTTCTCCAACTTCCTGTGTCAGATGAAGCCTGAAATTTTGGTTACTTATTACTATTAGTTTACTGATCATACTGGCTAAGAGTCATTTCTTTGTCTTGAGTCTTAATTTTTTAATGAATGATCTTTTTGGCCTAGGAGGATGCTGACTGATCCCGTATTTACAGACATTGACAATGAGACAGAGCATAATTATTTTTAACCTTTATTAAAATTTATACCTTAGTTACATGCTAAAAACATATGCTTTTACTTTTACTGTACTTTACAAATATGTAATTATTGTAATTCAGCACAAAAATTGTAGTAGTAGTAGTAGCAATAATAGTATAGCCAACCAGGTTATTATATTTTTTTAATTAGTATTGGCATTGGTAGTTTAGTTAGTACTAGTACTAGTCAATTGTAGGCACTTGGATGAAAATTTCAAAACATTTTTTTAAAATTTAAAATAATGTAGGCTTATAAAGCAAAGTGAATGGTTTAACAAAACACCAAGATTAACTTTCTAGCTCAAGTGGTTCAAAAGATATGAATTTTTTAGTGAGACCCCAAAAACCTATTTTTTATAATGGCAATAGGATTTTCCTCCACATTTCGTGACCCATATGAGGGGCTCTACTTTTAGGCTTATAATTTTATTATAAAATTATGTAAAATTCTAATATTTAAAGGGAATACACCTAGATATAAATGCTAACAATTTATGAATTAAATTCTACATTTAGTTATTGTTAACTTTGTGCAAAAAAATATTTTTGATGTTGTTTTTTTCTTTATATAAATTAAATGTTGGAAATATGCCAACTAAGCATATTTTCAATTATTTTTGTTGTTTTTTTGTTTTAGTTTTACTGTTTGTTTTCTTTAAAAACACTTTAAAATATAATAAATATTATATACATATTTATTTCATAATTTCTTTGCAATTGTGTAACATTTACATTTAAAAATAAGTAATACAATCACTAATTGATTTATTAAATGATTTATTTACTTGTCATTGTGAATTGTACTTTTTAATGTATTAATTCTATTTAATATACATTAATAATAGTAAACAAAAAAAGCATGATCCCACTAAAAAAATATCTTAAAGTCCAAATAAAATAATACAATGCCATTAGAACATGTGTTTGTGTTGTTACACTGTTAATATTTCATTTTTAAATACATTATCATTGCCAATTTAGCTGGATTTCAATTATTAGTCTATTTTTTTACTTAAGAGAAAAAGTTATTTTAAACGTTATCAATAATCGGTAAGTTTGGGACACATGTGCCAAAAAACTTCTGGAGAACTTTTGGGGAGGAAAATGTAAACAAAACGTTATACACTTTGGATATGTTGTTGTTTATGATATTATCTAAAGTGAATTTTTTTTCTAAATAGGACAGTTTATTTAAAAAAAGATATGAATGGGTGCATAAAGCATGTTTTTACCTTTAATTTTTAAAGTTAAGAACTCTTGTAAAAATTATCAATGAATGGTCTAATGATAGGTCAACATGGGGGCTTTGGTATTTGGGCGGAAATAGAACATGCATTGTGGTCTATAATTTGCTAAAAATTCCCAAAGAACGCCACCTAAGGTAAATTAAAAAGTGGGAGTCACAAAAATGATAACGAAAATAGGATACCAGTTTTTTCTGGAATTTCCTTTCTTATCCAAGTGCCTACAATTAGACCATAACCACAGCAAAAATATTAACAGGCTAAAAGATTTCTTCTACGCCTGCACACAGAAACAATATTAGGCCGGATGGCTGAATCTGATTATACCTACACAAATGGTTTATAGTTTATATATTATACATGTATAGCAATTAACTCTGCGTTCTCTTTCTTTGTTTAAACCCTAAATTAACAAATAAAAATTCTAAATCTAAACCTAAAAAACAAAGGAAGAGTACGCAGAATTAATTGCTATATAACCCATTTGGGAACGTATAATCGGATTCAACTAATGATTCATTCAACCTTATATAATTATAACGAAGTGTCTACTACTACAACAAAGTAACGGCAGACAACCCGCGCGGATGTGGCTGGTGCTACGACATGTCGTAACTCAAGCAACATCCGCCTCGGTTGACTGCCGTTACGACATGTCGTGAACAATTTTCTGTATTTCAATTATGTTATTACTAATACTTAAATACTAAACTATAGTTCTCATAATAAAATATTATGAACACTAGATAAGCTCATTAATGAATTTTAAAGGTTTAAAAAAAATCTAGATTAAGCCATTAAATGAAAAACAGTTATAAATTTAAAAAATAACACTATCCCAGCAGCTTCACTAGATCAAGTGATAGTCCGGTTGATTTCGAAAATGATATGATACTATTGATAGCGGAATCGAATCCCGCTGCAGTAATTTTTTTTTAAAAATATTTTTTTAAAATCACAATGAGTATTATTCAGTATGCTGATAATTTTTATTATTCTGAAAAGCAGATACGATGAATAAATCTGTTAAAATAAAATTATTTAGATTTTAGACTAGTTGTAAGTGCCGTAACACTAGCCAAACCACATATGCTTGGCTCGCGTTACTACATGTCATAACACTAGCAACATCCGGTTGGGTCGTCTGCTGCTACGACAGTCTTAAAAATGTGATATGTGCTTACTTACAGTTACGACTAAAGCTGTATTTAATTATGCTAATACTACTAACACTCAGTCGGCATCACCAACGAAAAAGGTGAGGTGTGAGTTTAAAAAGTACTATAAACAATCACTGTTTCTTAATTGTTTGAAAGATATTTTTGAAAAATTCTCTGAATTGAAGGCATTGCGAAAAGGGGCTGAAAGCATGCGGGGGAAGCGGGATTTAAAGCCATTGTCAGACAAAGGAGGCATAGCGCATCATGCGCCGCAGACTTGCTCGTCATAAATAGTGCAAAGAGAGGCAGGGGGGGGACTGAGAAAACGGACACAAGCAGCAGCATGAAGTAATGGGAAAAAAAGGCGAGTAAACGAGGAGTCCTGTGCGGTTGTTATTACCTGCCCCCCCTCAATAGTAATAGTATTAGTAATAGAGTGAAAATGAAAAATGAGGTACAAGGATGAATGGAATGGTTTCCTGTGACAAGTCTGCACACGGCACATTTTATTATTCCACACGAAGCGAATTATTTTACATTCTTGAGATTGTGCACGAATCGTTGCTTGAGGATTTTCATTTACGGCTTAAGGCTTTATGGTATACTAAATTTTAATGCATCGGCATCACTTACACAAGTATATAATAGTATAGCGAAATCAGCTGATATATTTATAATCAGTAGACAAATATTAATTCTATTTAAATAATTTATTTAAATAAATTTAGATTTTAGAATTAATACACGTGTATTCGTCTACAATATAAAGAAGAGTTTGTTAAGATTTAATTATTTCCAGGTGTCTACTGCTAAGAGTGACTAAAACTAGTCGTAGCAGAAGTTGCGTATGTCGTAGCACTAGTTTTCTGACTATCGCTACGACATGTCGTAACGTTAGCAACATCCGACCGGGTCATCTGCTGTTACGACAATCTTGTCGTAATGAGTAATGCTAGCAACATCCCGCCGGATGGTCTGCTGTTACGACATGTTGTAGCACTAGTTTCTTGACTATCACTATGACATGTCATAACGCTAGCAACATCGGACCGGGTCGTCTGCTGCTATCACTCATGACAAAATACTACTAGGCTAGCCAAAAAATCCTAATTATTTATTATAATTATGCCTAAAATTAATAAGATACTATCATACTTAAATTGTTACTAAATAGTTTATTAATAGTATTAATTTAGTCATAGTAATAGGCTTAATACTAAGTTAATAGGAATACGTTAAGTTAAGACTTAAAGTCACTTAAACTTAAGATGATGATTTAAATGTCGAGTTGAGGCTTGTTTTCAATTTGAGTATTTTCTGTGAATTTCACGTTATTCAATTATTAGATTAATGTGTAGGCGAGTAATTTTCTTCTTCACTTTTTTTTTTTTAATTGCGATTTTTACATTTTTTGTCCCTAGTCCCCAGTTAAAAATAAATATTTAGATAATATACTCACCTTCGATGGATTTCGGCTCCAGACCGACTCATCTTGTTAGTTTGTTAGTCTTGTTTTGGTATGGAATCTACGTCAGTGTTTTGCTAGACATCAGTCGCAGCAGTTTGTAAAATTTAATATTTAATTCCTAAGGTTGATAAAATCGCAAAAGCTGTAACTGAAAACCATTAGTATATACATTGCTCAATTTGAGGCCAATTTTTTAAAGTCTTGAAAAATAATGTTAGAAATTAATCAAAATGTTTAGGTGAAGTACCTATAAAGGTTGTTAGTAAAGACAACGACAACGGAGACTTGGATACACACGACTCACGCACGGCGGGCCATAAATAATTTACGGAGTCACTCTTGTTTTTGACGCATCTGATTCTGAGCGGTCAAATTTGTTTTATTGATACTATACTATATATATATATATATATTACATTTAAATTTTAATGTAAACAATTTAAAAAACAGTTTGTCCTGAGTATGTAGAAGTAACAATGAGTTAAACGGGACCAAGTTGCATCGAACACAATCATTCACAATGTCAAATTCGGTAATATCTCAATAAAAATAGTCTAATTTATGAATTTCGGTAACAACAATAAAAAATATAACAAATTCAATTTCAACAAAGTGACAAATGTACATTTGACATTTATTATAATTTATTATTTTACATACTATACGAAGATAACGAGATGACTTAGACTTAGACTTAGTCAACTTAGTAAAATCCTAAAATGAACTAGTTACAGTTAACTGAGAAATAGCACAAATTAATTAACATTGCATAGGCATAGACTAGACTATTTTATTCACGGTTCACTAGGCTATACTATAATAGACTATATTATACTATACTAAACTATACTTTATGTCAAAGTCCAATAACCAATGTTTGGGACGTGGTGGTGGTCGAGAGGTAGCGCTCTCGACTGTCATACTCATACTGATGGTCACGAGTTCGAATCCACACGAAAGTGAGGATTTTTTCTCGGGGCCTGAGGAGTCCCAGAAGCACCCAGCTCCGAATGGGTACCTTACTAGACAATAGTTAGGCGGCTGGGGTAATGCGTAGAACCGCTTTAGCCGTGGCCTGTGACCGCTGCATCACTTGCCAACAGATCATCTCTTATGGTCTGTGGACGCAATTATCTTCTGCATTTAAGGAGCGTCTGTATATCTAAGATAAGATAATTCTGCTCCCAAAGAATTTGTTTGAAAATCACTTATTTATTCATAATCAGTGGGAATGAATAACTAACTAATACTACTAATACTAACAGACTATTAAAAATTATAGTGCTATTTTCACAATTCAATTCAATTAAATTTCAATAGACATAGGCTAGGATAGGGGTCTTTAAACTACGTCACGGCCCGCTGGCAAGATGTAGCGCACAAGGCCATCTTATCTGGCCCCTGGAGACCTTTTAATTAAAAAAAAAAAGTACTATTTTACCTGTAATTTACACAAATCTTAGTAGTTGGGGGCTAGTAGTCAACCCCCAAACTGCTGTTGGACAGTTAATGCGGCCCTCTGTCAGAAACGTTTAAAGACCCCTGGGCTAGAGCAATTCTGCAGTTTCTACACTTAATCTTTTTCAATTAATGTCTAAGTCTAAGGCATTTTTTCAATAAATAAATATATTAGTCGAACATAATGCAACCATTTAGTTTATTTATCACCCTACTTGCGGGTTGTCCGGTAAGATGCCAAATGAATTTTCTCACTTACACTTACTTACAAACAAATAAACATAAAAAAATCTAGTAACGAAATAAAAAGTAACATTTTCTTTAAAATATTTATTGATCTTCTAAGAACATTAAAATAGATGAATAATACTTTTAAAAAATATCTCCAGTCAGTAAATTTATTTTAACATGGTAAAAAAATTCTAACAAGCACTTCAAGCAGGGTGCTAGATAAAAAAAATGGATGAATCGCGGACGTCGCTAGGAATTTTTCCGGGGGGGGGGGGGGGG
>MUZC01004428.1:198271-216306 GCA_002072015.1 Radix auricularia | reverse complement strand
GGGGGCAAAAAAACTTTTTAATTTCCAAAAATGACGTCACGCACCTATGGGGAGGGGGATCCCTAACTTTGTGACGAGGGGGAGGGGGAATTTAAGACTTGTGACGTCACGTTTAAACATGCTATTATAAGCCAAAGTTCCACTTAAGTATACGATTTCTTACTATCTATTCTATAACGTTTTGCATGGATTACCGCATGTTATGATATTAGAGTGTAGCCTTACACTAAACACATACTAAAATAGCAAAAAAGTGTTTTCAAACATGCTCATTTTCAAATAGACAATACCACCTTAATGTCGCGCAATAAGGTGTGCATTACATTGACATTACTTTTTAAAAATATATTTTTGATCAGTTTGCATTATGTACACGTTTTACGAGACATAACTAGAATTTTGTATTTTCGGATTGTTTTGCCCTGCGTGTTATAATGAAAATTCTTATAGTTATGTCTCGTATATAAAGGATTTATAGTGAATAACTTGTTTTTTTACAGGTTTTTTTATTATCTTTGATATGTGTACACTGTCTTCAATTTAATTAACTTGCTGAGAATTTAGTTCAGTTTTATTGTAACAAATATATTACATTTTTCTCAAATGTAGGGTGGGGGGCAAATGACCATTTGCCCCCCTCCCTGTATACGCTCATGGAGACCGGATTATGTATCAATGAGAGTTGAAAAAATGCCTTAGAAAAATAAACTTACAAATTAGCACTGCTGTCGCTAAAATACAGCATATAATAATGCATTTATAAAATTAGAAATGTAAGTTCTCTCGAGAAAATTAAACCGCGCTGTGAAATAATATACTATACTTGTAGAAACTGCAGGATTACCCACAATAGTTCAAAATTATTGTTTATTTTTTTTACTATTACTATGCAGGCTGATGAAATAAAACTTAAGTTGAACATTTTACATTAGTTTAATAAGCCACAGGACTCTAAACACTTTTCAAGAATAATCAATGTAGAAGTAGTAATTGAGATATCGCGATAAAGAAATAAGTTATCAATTTATTATTGTGATAAAATAAAAGCGTCTATAGTCTAGTAGTAGTAGTGTAGTTTAGTTTTCAGTTTGTGTGAGTCAGCGTGACAATATTCTGGTGGTTTTGGAAGTGTAGTTAAAAAAAAGACAAGTTTCTGAATTATTATAATATAAATGTAAAAAACTGGTATTACAACTGAATTTAACATTCTATTTCTAAATAACTTAATCTAAATGTCTTTCATCAACAGATATTCAAACTGCTAACAGTGCTTAGTCGAAAATTGGATATATTTTGATTAATCGCAACAGCACTGATTCTGAAAGGTATTCACAATGAATACTGCAACTAGCAGTAGTGTTAAGCGCCGTACCTCAAAAATCGTAGAGGAGCGTAAGTATCCTGGGTCAGGTCAAAAGTCTATAACCAGACGTTCATTTCGCACACCTATTCAAACTGTGCCCCTTAAATCAGATGGAAGCAGACCAGAAAGATCAGCCAGCAAATCGTTTGTGCTAATTCCAAGAGATGATGGTGAAAAAGAAACTCCAAGGTCTTTGGTAAGGATTATGGTTATTTAAATTAGTAATTTTTGAAATTACAAGGGAAAAAATAAAAGCGACATTGCTAGCCCAACTCGAATGAGTTGCCTGAACAAACCAGGAAAACCAACACGTTGTCTTTAAAATATCTAATAAAAATTAAGAGAATACATAAACCATGGACAAGTGTAGGACGTAATAATCTCCTGTATCGAAGGAGTGTCTATAATATATAAGATAAAGCATAATCTTTAATCATGTTCTGAAGTATTAGCAAAGACTTACAGGCAGTAAGTGAATTTTAAAAAAAAAATTGATACATATTTATTTACAGATTCAAGGGTTAGTGGCAGATTCCAAAACACAGTCTTTAACTCAAGTCAGTAAGAAAAGAAAACTCTCAATGACTCCAGTTGAAAAAGACAGTAACTTCAAGGTACCAAAGTTAACAGACATGGTATTACGAAATCATACGCAAGCCTTAGTTAAGGTGCCTGACACTACACCCAGCACAAAGTACACGCCTCGCACCAATATCTGGAACCTGATCTTGGATGGTAATATTTTGTTTTCAGTGTTGTCTTTGCTTAATTACTTACAAATTAATGCATTAAAATTGATTTTGTTTAATCCCTTTATTATTATTATATTCTTGCCAATGTAAAGAGTTTAAAAAATGGGTCATGAGAGGTCATGTTAAATGCATACAAAATCCTAATTTATTCTTATGTTTGACTGCAATAAGTATTGTATTTATTCTTACAGGCTATTTTAAGGATTGAGAAATGTATCAAAAATGCTTCACTGAATTGTTATTGCAAGTTGCATTTTAACATGTACATCCAATGATAAGTATTTTATACACAAACTGATCAAGTAAACAAATTTTTTTTAGGTTCCAAAGTTCCAACATTATCAGTTAATGTTTTTTTTTTCCCTTTTTTCCCTTTAAGCTCTTTGTCACCTTGTTCAACATATTCTAACATTTATCATATTATTCTAGTCTTATCATACAAACTAAAAATACGCCATAGCAATATCTAATCATAATGTTATGTAACCTAATTTTAAGGTTGTAAACAGCTGATGACACATAATATGTACAGTTGAACCCGGTTATGTCGACTGCCCTGGGTGTTTTTAAATAGCGTCGAGATAACCAATGATTGAGATAAATGACAAACAATATGGTGCCGAAATATTAATATTGGCTTGAATTTCTTTATGTTAATAAATGAGAATGTACATGCACATGTTTTTGGAGTTTTCTTTCTCACAACAGCTTTGCCGTTAATTCTATGATGAAGTGATAGTAAGTGAAGCAAAGTGCCAGAAGTAACACTACGCTGAGAGCTGAATGCAAGCGGGCTATGATGTCACCAGCAGAGCTCATGAGGTTGAAATTTGATGCCTTCCCCTTGTTGGTTCTAAAAAATTTAATGGAAAATGCGGACCAGACAGTAAAACAGGCTTTTCTTCTAATGATTGATCGGTCCGCAAAAACAAACTGACTTGACAGCAATTGATAATAGAGATAACCAACGTTAAGTGGCAAATTTTGGCCATCTTTTGTGCTCGAGATATAGGGGTTTGGCAACATAAAAAAAACAACATAACCGCTGAGAAAATGCTTAGACAAAGAGGGAAATTGGCGGTTCCACTTCAAAAGCATCAACATAATGGGGTTGGCGAGATAACTGAGGTCGAGATAAGTGGGTAAAATAGCATTGACTTGATTGACCTTTCTTGTTGTATTTTTCTAAAATTAAAGATGTGGAATCAGAGCCAGTTAAAAGAGCACAAAGTGTAGAAAAGACTCAGGCCTCAAAATCGCGCCGATCGGAATTGCAGAAGAATGACTGGGGTCAACATGTGACACTTTCTCCTCTGCAAGCTGCTCATCAAAGGTAGGCCTCACTGAATCTTTAAGTGTCTTCTTTTCTGAACATAATTTATCTTCAAACAAGTATATGTAGTGTTGACATCAAAATGTAGTCCACCTATGGTTGAAAATCAAATAGAGTTTAATGTTGTATTTTATGTTCATTTTTCACTTTAACAACAGCACTCTTGAGGAGCAAGAGAAATCCGCTCCCAATAACATGCCAGGGGCAAGAACACGAAAAAGATTTAATTTAGAGCAAGCTGCTCAGGGGCATGAGGCCAATAAGTTAAGTGAGCCATCTACGTCCCAACAGGTTGGTCAGACCACTGAAGGTCCATCTAGGTCCCAACAGGTTGGTCAGACCACTGAAGGTCTGAGTCTGGGTGTGAATCAGTTTAACACCAGAGAAAAGGTTGATATGAGAGCTGGTCTTAATAAACTACGCCATACTATAAAAACAGCTCGTAATAAAAATAGCTCTGCTTCCCCCACGCAAGAAGCGTTGACTGCTGACTTGTCTGTTGACATTGAGGGAACAATAGATCAACAATTGACGAGTCATTCAGAAATGGATGCACCAGCTGCAGGAGCGACTGTTTTTATCTCCCTTGGTCATGGATCAAGAAATTTAGAAGATCTACCTGGTGGTAACAAAACACCAGCGGTGTCAAAAAAAACAGAATCTTCAGTGGTACAACATGCAATCAAGGTGAACGATGATGACCCCTTGTCTGGTGATGATCTGCCAACCCAACAACCTGCAGCTAGTGTCTATGACATTGAAAGCAGCACCAGTGAAGATGAGCAGGACTCTAAGACAACTGTTAGCCAAAGAATGACTAAAAGGAGAAGAAGAAGTAGTTCAAGTATGCTTGTGAGCTCTAGAAAAAACTTGAGTCAACTGACTATTGATCAGAGACATTCAAGTTCTACCACAAATACTTCCTCTTCCACAAGATCCAAACAAAATAAAACTAACACTGGAGTGATTACCCCTGCTGGCAACATCACTTCTAGCGTAACTCACGGCCTGCGATCATCCACACCCGTACCACGGAGAGGTTTCCTGCACTCGACCAAAGTGCATGACACTAACTCTTCACATTTTCTGGAGTACTCTGAAGCACCTCACATTACAGATCTGTCTCCTATTCGACCAGTCACGAGGTTCCAGAATCATCAGGAGGTGGGAGAGCAGCAAGATTTGATACACACAGTGCCTAGTGACAAGAATGAAGAGGATGTTGCAAGTAGAAACCAAGAATATAATGATTCAGATGATCCTTCCAGAAATGAGAATCACAATGAACCTGATCCAGCTTTGGTAAGTCAGGAAGACACCACCTCAGTAAAAATTCAAGAACTACCCAGAAAATTCCCACATAGTAAACTGGCCAGTGTCACTGATGTTGCTACCTGTAATCATGAAAGTGACACCAGTGATGTGGCAGCTGTAAATAAAGTGTCCACTATAGGTGAAAACAGACTTGAAGGTCACAGTAATGACCAGGAAGGGATGACCACTTCTAAAGATCACAAGAGTAAAGTTTCCAAAGATCGTGGGAGTAAAGATGCCAATGCCATGAATCCACAACATCAAAATGAAGGTAATTGTAAAGTGATTTAAAATTTATAGTTAATTACAGTGAAGTAGAGAGTTCTAAGAAACATCTTAGATTACAAGTATTTTAATATTATAGTAAATTTTCTGTCTGTGTGTGAAATAAGTTGTTGAAGAATGTAATATATGAAAGATTATTTGTTAGTTAAGTAACAATAATAAACTGTCAAAGTCAGTATGCAATTTACATAAACCGCAGGTAGATGGGTTTACAAGTGCTTTATCTAACAATTTTAGAATGCATTACCCAAACAGCCGTATATATTCTCTTCAGATTATTAGGATTTTGACTTAATGTTGGCCCTGACTTACTTTTGTACATGTTTACAATTAGGGTGGCTCCCTTTCGGTAAAGTCATATGAAAATAAAGATATTAAAAGCAACTAGGCAAAATTTGTTTTCATCATGTCATAATGTATGTATGGTGTATTTAGCCTCCATGTCTTAACCTTGTTAAATAGAGGGTGAGAGCCAATTAAATAAGTCTTTCAATCGCATTAGATTATTTTTATGATGGAATTATTAAATAAATATGATTCAAGATGTTTGTTATTTTAATTTTTACAGATGACAGTGATAGAAACTTGCGAGATGAGAGACAAAATGCTTCTTACAACCAAGAAGAGAGACAGGATGCCTCAATGGTCAGTTTAAAAAAATTACAACCATTCACTCACAAAAATGCCTATAACATAACTATGTAGCCTAATGTAATCTATGACTTTACCCAAAGCATTGCAGCTCACATTTGACTGATATAAAAGAAAACTAAGGTTAAAACCTGGGGGACACAGTTCTATTAAGTATTAAATGAACCAAACAAATTATTTGTAACATCAATTATTTATAATGATGCATAGAATATATTCCAAGATATCCTTTTTTCAGGCAGGTGAACAAGTGGACTATACCGAACTTCCCAGGTATTTAAGTTTTATCTGTTATAAAATTTAGTGGATAAGTTTTCAGAAAATTTTAAAAATCTAAACAGATATTTTTTCTTTTCTTAGCTATTCTTATTGTTATACATTACAGGTTGGGAAATTGCAAATTTCAAGCCAAATTTGTGCGTTTAGTCATTTTAATTTAATTTGAAGTATGTGATTCAAAGAATGTCCAACCTTTGACTTTTATCTTAGTGGATTATATCCCCTGACTACACCAGATCAGAATTTGATAAATGGGCAGGAAATTTCAGCCGCACATTTGCAACCTAGGCAGTCTACAAGTAAGGTCTCTGGTGGAGCTAAACCAAGGTGAAAACATATTCCATCCCATAATTCTTACAATCTCCAAAAATAATTATTTCGTGTTTGTGGTTTTTTTTTAAGTACCTTATATACTTGTTCTAAAGTTTACCTTTTTTGGACAAAATCTAGGGGGAAAAGTTGGGGGTTGGGTTTATGATTGGGTCATAGTTATTTCTGCATGTACATTGAATATTGTGTTCTTATTGTAGATCATCAAGGTCTTTTCTACAAGACTCAACTGCTCAACCAGAAACTTCAGTATATTAATAAACATCTTACCTCATTTTATTATTTTTGTGAATGTTTTAATAAATTGTTGTACAAATTTTGTTTTCAACATGGAATTTTAATGTACGTGCTTTTTTTATTTTAAAATAATGGATAATTTGCCATCCAAAGAGCACAAAGACAAAGAAAGGTAGCACAATGTAAATAATCATAATGATTGATTTAGCTTGTAGTTTTTAAATAATTTGTACCATTTTGTTGAAGCTGTCCTGTTATTTTGGGGGGGGGGGGGGGCTTGCGAGCTGGTTACTCAATTTTAATATTTTTCTCTTCCAAAAGTTGCGGGGTCGGCTTATGAACGATCGAGCTATAGAACAAGTATATATGGTAGCTGTGTTAATAAGTTTTTGCCTGAGTAAAACTTATGAATTTCTAACATTTAAAAAAAATTTTAGTTTGAATCACAGTAAAATTTATTTATTTTCAAAATGGAATTATCAGAGCATTAAGGAAACATCTAACGAATGTGTGTATTTACCTACAGAAAAGTTAACCAAGTTGTACCTAAAGCCGGCCAAGCCAGAAAGCCGAGAATGAGGCCCACAGCAAAGTCAACTGCTCTTCCTAAAAAGTCTATCAAATATTTTGCAGAAAGGCATTCTTTAATGAAATTGTCACCGGATGCTATTGATGAAATTATGGATGCGTATGTACAGGCCATTTATTATTTATGAAACTATTTGTATTTGTAATTTTTCTTTTAATTTAATGAACTACCTAGCATGTTTGGTGTCATTTTTTTAAACCTGAAGCCTACCAATGTATAAGATGTTGACCTAAAGAAATTCATTAAATGGGAAAGACGTAAACAGGGTAAGGGTTCGCCTGACAGGACGTAACTAAACAGAAAACGTTTTGGCAAAGAGCCTTTTTCAACGGACATACAAAACACAAATAAAATGAATATAAAAAATAAAAATTAGAAACTTAGCTGCGGTGAAATCCAAAGAATCGAAGAAAGTAAAGCTGAGAGATGGCAGAGCGAGCCTATATAGGAAAGGATAGAGTGGGTGGGGCTAAAGAAATTCATGCAGGATAGGGCTCAAAATGTTTTTCCTTGCAGTGCTCTAAAAAAATCTTTGACATTTTATTGATGCAAAGTTTCTTTTCTTTGAGGGCAAATGATTAATGATTGGTAATGAGCATTCTGGTCATTAGTATTTACTTTTTACACTCTTTTAGACCTTTTTAGAGGCATTTGTTATATGGCAGCTTCTTAGCCTTAAACATTCCTGTAACTTGAGATGGTGTTCAGGAGATGTTATTTAGAATCTCTCAGAGCACTGATTAGAACTACATTAGGTGGTAATATTTTCCAACAGTCGAAGATTATGGTGTAACTATGTTTCTGTGGGGTTTTATTTATAAACATAGGTCTGAAAGTTTTTGGGATGACACCTTTAAAGCCCTGGAAAGATATGCCTTGCATGCTGGGAGGAAAGTCATCACTTATAAAGATGTCATTCTTCTGATGAAGACGTGAGTATTTCAAAATGTTTTATTAAATAAAACCACCTTTATTCAAAACCAAAGTAGCCCATACCATTCTTCCCACACCAGAGTTTTGTTGCTCTTTCTGTCTGTTAAATTTTATTACTACCGTATTTATCGGTGTATAACACGCACTAATTTCCCCTTAAACTGTGGGGCAAATGATGTATGCGTGTTATATGCCGATATAATGTTGAATTTTTTCCCTGAAATTTCCCTCTTAAAATGAAGGTGCATGTTATTCGCTGATAAATACAGTATTTATTTAAGATGGAAATTTTCTTCTTGGTCTTTTGAATAAGGGCCAATTGAAATGCCCTAATGTGGTACTTGAATCTTTATGACTAGTCATAACCAGAGGTTCTATGAGTAGATTTTGGCCATTAAACGAAACAATCTATTAAAAAATGTTTAACTTAGTACAAAATTACAAGCCAAATTTTTATTTAAATAATTTTTTTATTTTTCTTAAGGGTGCCTCCCGAAACACTGTAATCACCAATTTACACACTTGTTTGATTTTCATTAATAACCTTTTTAAAAATTAGACTAATTTTAAGGCAAATTGCCTCAAGCATTTGTTTGTGTGAATGTTAGATATTTTAATGTTTTTATTTCTCTAGGCAGCGGTTGGTAACAGGAACCGACGACTTGTATAATAAGATCAGAGAGTATCTCCCTATGGAACTTAGGACTCAGCTGATTCCCTGTGCTAAGTTATAAATAGCAAAATATAGTTTTTGTTTAAATGATATTTATTTCACTGTGTGTTCAGTGCTGTCTCACACACAAACAAGACGTCATATCTATTTCCCAAGCCTGTAAAAACCAACATTTCATTTTATTCAGACATTTTGTATTACCCTTATATGAGAGACCGCACATGAATCTCATTGTTTAAAACTCTGGAACTGGGAATGCTCCCAGGCCTACTTAAGGGATATGTAGATTTTTTCAAACCTATGAATAATCCTTGTGTTTCATGTACTTGATTATTACCATTTTTACCTTTTGGTTATAAATTATCAAAAATGTAATAGTATAATAATTTAATTCTTACTGCATAGAACCATAGAACTAGAACATATATATGTGCAATGTATAGCAATTTTTCAAAATGTATTTATAAATTATTCCTATGAGCGGGAGAACAAACCATGTCACCAGAAGTAGTTCAGTCAACTGCAATCAGTTTAGGAATTTAAACCATTTACTTTAACATACAAATGTACGAGTCTAGTATCTTAAAATTAAAATTTTCATGACTTATTTTCAAAAGTTGAATGAAACATTGTATTTTATTTATTTTGTTTCTTACTAATTGGCTTTAAGTGATTAAGTTTTAGATTTCGATTCAGTATATGATTCAAGGCTGTTTAAATAATACATTAATTTTAATTAAATGACATTTAAAAAACCCACAAATTCCGAGTCTTAGGGCTTTTGGCGGTGAATAATTTATAATAATGAGTGTTTGGTGAAAAATTTATAATAATGAGTGTTTTAAATTTATTAAATGAAACTACATACACACATTGATGTGTTATTTCATTTTGGATACAGATGAAACAAATATCCCTCAAAATAATTCAGTGCATGAAAAGTTTTTTCATTTAACAAAAGCATGTTATTTATATTGTCCTTTTTTTAGCTCTGTTTTACAATAATATTTTGTCTAATTTTTACATAATGATATTTTTTAAATTAGAAATCTGAATAAAAGTTATTTTAACACAATGAAAATGAAAACCAGTCTTTGTTTTCTTATAAATGCATTGTTTAATTTATAAATATTTCAAATTTTTATCATAACAAACTTTAACAGCCTTAAGTCAGTGACATTCAAGAAATAAACTTCATTAGCAATGCTCCTAAAAATCTTCCACATCTCTCTCTAAGATTTTTTGTTTAATCTTCGAGCTGCCTTTCCTTTCTTTCAGCAACAATTTATCTAGTTGGGGTGCCAGTTTCTTAGAATCCAGCTCTGCGTCTGATGCGGGTGTTGCTTCTAAAGTCCCCGGTTGAAATTTTGCTCTGTCTCTCTGCGCTACAATTTTCTGCAACAGTTTGTCTCTAGGCAAACCGTAAATGTCAGAACGAAATCTAAGACCTTGTGTCAGTGAATCCTCATGGGACTCTTCGGGTTTTCCAGCAGAAAGATGAGAGTCTGAGATAGCAGCACCATCTGTTAAATAAGGTTCTTGTGTATTTTGTGTACTATCAGACTTGTCTACAGTCATATGTGTCGGATTTTGGGACAATTCTATAGCAATGTCATCGTTCTTAACCTCTGATATCCTCCTGGGGATTTCTCCGTAACCTCTGACCTGAAAATGTGGATTTGACGGGACATAATCAGGTCCATAGTCTGCTATTTCAAGTAGCTGTTCAATTAGAGCCAGGTCTCCGTAAGACTTGTCCTGCTTAAAGATTATTGGTGGAATACGCCCCAAAACATGATAGGAAATTAGTAAACTTCTGTAATGGGAGGAAAAAATGAAATATATATATAATTATAAACTGATATTTCATAGTAAAATTGTATAAGTAAGACTCGCTTTAGATACTGGTTGCTCTCTAAAGATTCAATACAAAATGAATAAATGAAATTGCAACAACTTCTAAAATTATGTTCAAGTTAAAGCATGCGTATTTGTTACTTTTAAAAATATTTTAACAAAGAGCAATTATCAATAAGTTATGATTTCTAATAGAAATTTTAAAAGGAGGTTTTAAAGCAGAGATCAGCAAGCTCTAAACATTACCCCAGACACTCAATACAGACTACCTCATATTCCAGATTGCAACAACTCCCAGCTAGTTTTATTAACACCTACAGCCTAATTAGTTAATGCTCTTTAGTTCTCCTACAATACAGCTGTTCAAAACTCAGAATGAGGCTCAGGATTATTTTGAGAATTTACATCCACACTTGTATGAAACAGATGTGTCAGACCGGGTAGGGATGAAGATGGTTATAGACAAGTTCACCACTGGGCCCTGTTTTATTGACCTCACTGGGGTCAAGGCTTGAGGAAGTATGTAGAATGAGAGTTCAAAAAATCATCACATAAGATCCCACCATAATTTTTCTGGTGTCAAATTTCTAACATCAAGATCCATAACCCCTATAACAGATGCAGAGCTACATTCAGAAGATTCACCATCAATGTCACATTTTTATTCCGAATAGACTGACGAATTCAGTCATGAATCATTCGTCATCACCTAAATGGCATTCAGTTGCTGAGTTACATATCTACAGCTGATCCAACCATATCTTTTAATACAATATCACTTGGTATTTCACCTCTTCTCACCTGGTGTACTTATTTGACTCCATGAAATGACCCCAATTTTTGCTGACCTCTGGGTTTAGGCTTCATGCTACTATAGACTTAGCTGAATACCGTTATCAGGACAACAACAAAAAGCTAACCTTAATTTGTTTGCATGATTTAGTAATAAAGTTTCTATGTCCTCAGCATCAGATCTATTGGAGTCCCAGTAGACATGTATACTTGATAAATCAACTTGCATCTTCACCTATTTGTTGGTGACACAATTTATTCAAACTTAATCATTGAGTAAAAATTTCTGTTGAAACATGAACTTAATAAGTTTCCAGAAGTAATTTTTTTATTTATTTGGCGCGGGGGGGGGGGGGGGAATTCATTTTGAATGCCTTGCTGATTGTATTAATTCAGGTGTTCTTTTGTGCCATTCGTTCGTTTTCCTATCAATATGTTTTTGATTGGATCAATGCATTTAAAAATATAGCTCTTGAAAACATCTATGTTTTGACTGTAGTCCTAGCCTGCACCAACAAAACCATCATCTATAAATATTTCTGGCATAAAGTAATAAAAATTTAGACACCAGTCATGAAAATTAATTTAGCTTACAAACAGATCCAATGTTATTAAGAACCAAGCTTCAATATGATGTAGGATATTAAGTGGGCATTTAAATAATTTTGAATAAAATTCGTTTAAACTTAAGTTATGTTATAATTCTGTATAGACTTCATAATATTTAGAGAATTTTAAAGCTTCTGCCTAAATTCAAAAGATAAAAATCACCATAAAATATAAAGGAATATACCCAGACAAGAAGCTAATACTAATACAAATTATTTGTACGCCAATGTATATAAAAACAGACCTCAACCAAATGATATCATAACTTTAATAATAATAAATAATTACTAATAAATAATAATAATAAAATTAGTTTTAAAATGGGAATATGATGATTACAAGATACATAACTTATCAAAACACATTAGTACCAACTTTTTTTTTTAAAGCTGTAATTTACAGTGTAAAACAAATTTAGGTACAAAGAAGTTAGTGATAGATAATATGTCAACCAAACAGAAACATAACCCAGAATATAATTAGAAAAAATAATAAAATACTACTGGTACTCACTGATGTAACAAGTACTTGTTTGTTAACTATTTCCTCAGAAAATTCAGAAGAGTTCATTAGCTCTGTGATTTTATCATAGAGAACATGACTTAGTTGGCGTACTCTCCTTCTATGTGATTCAGTTATACTCTTATTCAGTGGTTTGATGCTATTGCCATGAAATGTTGTTGGCTGAAAATTGTAAAACTTTTAAGTTTTCCACCAAATTATGATAACAAGTGATAAAATATGATAACATATGCTTATCCTTGAATTATTTTTTTTAATTAAACGGGTAACTAATGGCTAATAAGGATTAAAATTAGGATTTTAAAAATGGTGAAGAAATAAGTATTACAATTGTAACATGTAAAGTCTGTCTTTGTGGTTGTATTACTAGACAAGACATAAATGCAATTTCTTTCATAATTTAAGTGATAGAACTACAAGAGTTAAGCACACAAATTTCCTGAATTAAGTGATAGAACTACAAGAGTTAAGCCCACAAATTGCCTGAATTAAGTGATAGAACTACAAGGGTTAAGCCCACAAATTGCCTGAATTAAGTGATAGAACTACAAGAGTTAAGCCCACAAATTGCCTGAATTAAGTGATAGAACTACAAGAGTTAAGCCCACAAATTGCCTAAATTAAGTGATAGAACTACAAGAGTTAAGCCCACAAATTGCCTGACTATGGCTTTTCCAGATTTCAATTATCAAAAAGTAAAACTTAAAATAACTACAGTTCAATAGTTAGTTAACATCTGTTTTTTTATCTGGTTAATATTTCAGAATGATGATACTGCATTGTAATTTAATAATTACCTCAGCAAGGTGTGGCTCATACCATTTTTTCCTGTGAAGCAAAATAATGTATTTTAAAAGATTTTATTGACTTTGCAAAAAATATCTAGAAAAAAAGCTTCAAAAATAATATGCATATTAATTATGAATTTAACTTGATAATTGATTTTTCTAACCATCTAAAAATCAAATTAAACATGATTACATTGTTTCTCTGCACAAATAATTTTTGTTCTTTACACAAACCTAAAACAGTATTCAGTAGTTAAAATCTTTCAAATCTAACATTTTTCACCAGAACAACAAACAGTGTGTGTTCCTTGTAATTGTATTATAATAAAATTATATTTAATTTAAATCGGAATAATTACTCATTATTTGATAGAAATAAAAAATTGCGTATATTGAAAGATTTGGACTTGATTTAATTAATATATTTTTTTTAAAATTGATTTTAGGGGCCATCCATAAATGACGTTGCGCACCTAGGGGCAGTCCCCACATTTGTGACGATGGGGAGGGGGGAGTTTAAGAGTTGTGCCTAGGTCTAGGTAGACAGACAGGTTTTGAGTCATTAAAAGTATAAATTATAAAACAGCACTTTAATAAATTAATTTGAACAAAAATATAATATTTTAATGTTAAAATATATTTCAATGTAAGTTTAACTGATTTTTTGGTTTTAAACTAAACTACTGACTACTGGAAAAATAAATTGCGCTGAAATAAGAAATTACCACCAAGTCCAAGGTTTGTTCACTGGCTCAGTCTGACTTCTTGATTAATTAAGTAAGTTATATTAATGGTAATTATTTAACATTTTATTATAATTGGCTAAAACCTATATCTCCGACCGGAGCGTCGCTGGAGCGTCGCGTCTCTTCCGGTTGCTATGAAATGATAGTTGTCCTTAAAATGATAGTTGCTTCCCTTGAATATGTCTAATTTTATAATTGCATTTGTATTGTTGCGCGCACATGCAGCGCGCTTTCGGTAAATAAATTAAAACAAAAAGAGAAGGGGCATGAGGGGAGAGATTTTAGAGGAGGCCTAATTTAATATTTAAGGCCTAATTTAATATTTAAGGCTTAATTTATATGTACATTAATAACGATGGGATGAAGGAGAGGGGGGCTCTCCTTGTTCCTTTTTTCCCAAGTGTAATTAAGTATAATCTAAGAACTATTTCCTGTGCTCATTTAGAAGTGACGTGAGCTAATTACCCTGCCACGCCGTCTGCTATCTGGGTGCGCTTCAGTCAGGAGGTAGGCATTTTTTTTTAATTTGTGGGTGAATACTGTTTTAATGGAGACTGTATGTACCGCCCGTTTTTGGTATCGTCTAGACTCTAGAGAGTCAGGGTCAGAAAGCTCTGATTGAATGGCTTATGAATGTTGGATTGATTGGTGACTGGTACGAGTGTCCTAACTGTAAAAAAGGTATGAAGTTGTGTGTGACAGGTGGTGACGACAGTTCGGATGGCTTTACGTGGAGATGTCGCGACAAAAGCCATAGTGACATTAAGCGTAGCATAAGAAAGGGGTCCTGGTTTAGTGACGGACATTTAAAGTTAATAGACATTCTTCTACTGACACATTATTGGATCAGGGGCATGCCTTTTCACAGCATTGAGACAGAAGTGACTGTGTGTCGTCAAACTATGACGGACTGGACAAGCTTTTGTCGCGAGGTCTGTGTGGAAGTTTGTCTTATGTCGAGTGAACCGATAGGCGGAGTGGGTATGATTGTTGAAATAGACGAATCAAAATTCGGTAAACAGAAATATCACAGAGGAAAGCGCGTAGATGGTAGATGGGTGTTTGGTGGGATCGAGAGGGGATCCAGAAAAACCTTTTTCAGGGTGGTTGAAAACCGAGGCAAAGATGTCCTTCTGGCAATAATTAAAGAATTTGTGCTGCCAGGGACCACAATCATTTCTGATTGCTGGAAGTCTTATGACTGTTTAGAGGACGAAGGGTATCACCACCTGATGGTGAACCATAGCCTCCAATTTAAACACCCTGAAACTGGCGCGCATACCAACACCATCGAAGGCACCTGGAGCGCTATTAAACGGTCACTACCCACGAGAACCTGTCCTGGGGAGGAGCAGTTCAGTTCCTACTTATTCGAATGTGTATGGAGAAAATCGTGTGGTAGTGATCTAATGGCAGAATTTGTAAAAGCCATTAAAAAAGTGTATCCTCCCCTATGTCGCGATTCCGATGACTGATCGGTGAGTACTGTGTTATAAAAAATGGAAGATTTTAGAGTTTGGGTTAGGTATAGCTTTAGAATTTCGGAAAATTGAAGATTTTTAGGGTTTGGGTTAGGTATAGCTTAAGAATTTTCGGAAAATTGAAGATTTTAGGGTTTGGGTTAGGTATAGCTTTAGAGTTTTTGGAAAATTGAAGATTTTAGGGTTTGGGTTAGGTATAGCGATAGAATTTCGGAAAATTGGAGATTTTAGGGTTTGGGTTAGGTATAGCGATAGAATTTCGGAAAATTGAAGATTTTAGGGTTTGGGTTAGGTATAGCGATAGAATCTTCATTGTGGCAGTAGTCATCTAATTTGTTGTGATTCCGATGCCTGATCGGTGAGTACCCATTGTTTTCTTCTTTTTTACAACTATTTTTGCTTTAATGAAAAACGCTAAAAAATACCCCTTAAAATATTAGAATGTCCCCCAATCCTCCGGCCATCTTGTTGCTATGGCACGTCACCGCCGGAAAAGTAGTGCAAGCCGCGTGAATTTTTTTTTTTATTTGCCGGTACCTAAAAAACTGCGCAATTTTAGAATCCCTGATGAAAAAACGCTAAAAAATACCCCTTAAATATTAGAATGTCTCCCAATCCTCCCCTATTTTCCCCCCAGCCCCATGTTTTTCCTGTTTTTTTTTTTTAAATTTCCGGTAGCTAAAAAAACTGCGCAATTTTAGAATCCCCGATTCCCCTACCCCTCTAAATTCACGGGGCTCGCACTACTTTTCCTGCGGTGACGTGCGATGGCAACAAGATGGCCGCTGATGAGATCGGCCCGGTCGGAGATATAGGTTTTTACCTTATAATTAAATGATTCCCCTTTCCCACCACTAGACACTAGAGTTAGAGTCTAGACTCTAGACCTAGGCCTAGACTAGACCACTCCCTGTATTGCCTGTATGTAAAACTGTGAACAACAAGAGAAAAACAACTTATTTTAAGTTTTAGTGGCTAATATAAATTAATTAGTTTTTTTTAGGAGCGAAATAAAAAAAATTACTTAAATTAACAGCTAGGAATATTTACGTTCACTTTTATTATTATATATTAATATTATTAAACATTAACATACTTTGATTTCGCCGATTTGTTAAGCAACTTTTGCATGAATTTGCTACGCTCATGGCTTGCATATTCGCTACTTTTTCTTCTAGAAATATTGATGATGTATTTCAAAAGCGAACATTGGTTAAGATTTCTCCTCAAATAAAAAAACACCATTTTCATTGGCAAACGCTAATCATGCTAATGCTTATATTTAAAAGAAATGAACTTCTAATCGGCCATAGCTTCTTTCGCTTTTTCATTTTCCACACAAAAGGTACAACCAATTACCGTAAAGATTTTTTTTAAAAATTATTTATAAACCCACTTGAACAACAATCTTTTGAAAACTTATAACAAAAAGAATTTTAAAAATATAATTTATATACTTTTACAAACAAAAAACAATGTATTTGAACACACTACATTTACAATTCCGTTAGAAATAGAGACGCTCCATCTATCTTATCTGTTACAGACACTACTTCTATACAAAAGAATATTATTTTATTGCGTCCTATGCTTATGTTGGTTATGTCTATCTTGCATTTTTATTAGATTGGTTTTCATGGTTTCCTCAGGCAACCCATTCCCTGTCCGAATTCTGGATGGGAAAAAATGATAATTTGCATGCGCTTGTTCTTGCATTACTATGTCTAATGTTTATCTTATCTGTTACAGACGCTGCCTCTACCAGGAGCTAGATCCCTCAGCCGACGCCGCGCGCCGAATACGCCGCCAAATTTTTTCCGCCGAAAATCCGCCGGAAAATATGCGGCGCGCCGCATTAGCCGCCGAATTTTGTCAACCGTAAATCCGCCGAAAAATGAACGAGCCGCCGAAACGTAATTTTGTTTTCTTAAGTTTCATTGCGTTCCGTTTTAAGATCGATTATATTTTTAGAATAACCGTCGCCGGAAGTGTGACGAAAATAAGTTATTTGTATAGTTTGTTTAAACCTAAATAATATAATCACTGATACAGTAGGCCTACTTGCATGTTATCTTTTTATTGAAATCTTAATTTATAAAATACTAATTAAAATAAATACGAATAAATAATTTAATTAACTTAAATTATCGTTAAGCTTTGTCGTAAATAGGCGACTTATTTTTACTCAATTATGGCTCAACGATCTTCTACCTCTAGTCCACGTCCACTAGTCACTAGCACTAGCCCTAGCAGAAACTGAGAAAGGTAAGCCTATACTACTAACTATACTATACTATATATAATATAACTATATTAACTATATACTATAATAATATATAATAATATAATTGTTTTAATTAACTAGATAAATACTAGTTTAGTCAATAACTGATGATTTTTAAGGGTGATCCTGAAGCTTTAGGACGTAAATGTTTTCGCTGCGAATTTTATTTTTTTCGTGAGAACTTTCATTTTAATTTATTAAATGCATTTATATATGT
>MUZC01004428.1:156881-195732 GCA_002072015.1 Radix auricularia | reverse complement strand
AAAAAAAAAAAAATGATCAAAAGTGGAGTCTCAACGTTTAAAAAAAATGAGTAAATTATGTTTGTGATATCCATTTTCTTGATTCAAATTTTAATTTAAAAATTGTTTTAGTGGCATTCCGCGCTCTATTAATAGACTGTAAGTGCTTTCTGGACAGCTAGGAAAGTACAAACTTTAAATCACGCGATAAAATATTCATTGATTATCAAACCAAACTAAAGTTACATAAATTAAATGATCCATCGATTGTTGAAAAGCTTATTTTGATGCTCTTGCATTTTATACAAATGCAGTTGGTGCAATCCAGAAAAGAATGTCTAATAGCAACAAAGTGCTGAAGCTCATGTCAGTACTAAAACACACTAACCGAATGTCGGTGAAACAGTCGGAAATTTTGGAACTGGTCCAGCTTTTTCTACAAATTGTGTCTCCATCAGATTTTTATTGTTTAGAGGCCGAGTTTATTGACTACTAAGTTGCGAATTTAAGCAATGTCCAGGCCGACGGAGGTTATGATACTATCTGGCATCAAATTGGACAAATGACAAGAAATATCGAAAACAAAGAATAATGAGAACAGATTTCCGCTACTTTTAAAGTTTGCACAAACAATGTTGGTGCTTCAATATGGAACAGCAGAAGTAGAACGCGTTTTTTCTGCTGTTAAGTCATTGAAAACCAACATGAGAAACAAATTGTCTTATTACTCCAATGTTGGAAACTTTACTGACTGTGAGAAATGGACCGGGAAAGATTACATCCACAACGATCGACAGTGTAAATATTTCTATGTATGATCATAACCAGGAGGAATTAAACACTGTCACTGACGATGAATGTCATACAATAAACTAACATTAGAAAATATTATCATGGTAATAGAGACGTGCTCATATTGATACTTTACATTTTTTTAGCTACAATGCTTGGATTATGCTTCATATGCGTTCGTTTTAAGGTCAACGTTTTATTTTAAATGTGTCCGTAAAAATTGTCTTTGTCCGTAAATTTTTTGAGAGTACTTATATTTGTCAGTAAATGTCATTTTATTGAGTTGGCAACCCTGCCCCTGGCTCAAACCAATTAAGCACCCCTTGATCCGCTACAGCCCTCTACAAATAATGTTATTGCGTCTGAGTGTTGTATTAGTTTATCTTTGTTCTGTGTTTCCAAGTTAGAATTAATTGTATTATGTGTTATTACAACTTTGTTCTCATACAGTAGTTTTTCAAGGTTTTATTATTTAACTTTTTTTTAATTTTTTGTATTTTCTACAGTAATGAATCTTGGAGCTATTTTTTAAATGCGTTCATATTCATCAATGTGTTTTTTTTATTAAATTATTTTTATAGGATGGATCCCATACAAAGGATGCATATTCTAGTACAGGTCTCACCAAAGTAATATAGCGTTCCCGCTTTAAGCCTATTAGGCTTTAACGGTTTTGTTTGATTTATCAATTACTTTATTGACATGTGGATTCCATAATAATTTCTCACTATTTATTACTCTTGACTCCAAAGTATTTTGCATCTCGTGTTTAGATTAAATGTCACCATCGATGATGAAGTGAATGTCAGACAGAATTGTCAGAGCCAGCTCCACTTTTGGCAGGTTGTACCCGAATGTCTGGAACAGAAGATGCATAACCAACCAGACCAAGATGAAAGTATATAAGGCAGTGGTGCTCCCTACATTGCTTTATGCATTTGAAACATGGGCCGTGTATCAACGCCATGCTAAAAAGCTGAACCACTTTCACACAACAAGCCTCAGGAAGATTTTTGGCATAAAGTGGCAGGACAAAACTCCAGACACAGTGGTACTAACCAAAGCTGGCCTCCCCAGCATCTTCACCCTCCTGATGCAGTCACAGCTTCGCTGGGCAGGGCATCTAGCCCGAATGCCAAATGAGAGACTACCAAAGAGACTCTTCTATGGCGAGCTCCAGCATGGCCAGCGGTCCCATGGTGGACAAAGAAACGCTTTAAAGACACAATGAAAGCGTCTCTGAAAGCGTTTGCCATAAATCCAGACACGTGGGAAGTAGCTGCAATGGACCGGTCCACTTGGCGCCAATCCATCCATGAAGGTGCCAGGACATGCGAGGCAAACAGGATTAACGCCGCAGAAAAGGAGAGGCAAGACCGAAAAGCCCGCGCTGCCAACCCTCCAGGAGACAACCCACTCGTCCCATGTCCTTTCTGTTCCCGAACCTTCCGTGCCAGGATCGGTCTCGTGAGCCACCTGCGCACACATAGGCAAAGCCAGTCCCCAGCAACCCTCGGATGACTGGAGTGGTCCTCGTCGACTCGACGGACGAGCAACAAATGTTTTTCATTTCTTTGTTACTCTTAAAATTAGACACCTTTCTGGCCGACAAGACATACCAGTACTCACAGCAGTCTCCTATGTTATTTATTCATGAAGGTGTCTTATTAACATTTCACTTTTTGTTCTGATTTAATGGTTCTATCAATTATACATTCACCATCAAATACTCTAACTTTAGTCCCCGTTCAGATGCTGTTGGGTAAAACATTTATAAAATTAAAAAGACTACGGTACCTAACACAGTTCCTTGTGGAACTCCTGAGTTAACCATTGTCTTAAACGTTTCGTCTATACAGATGCTCCTTCTATACAGAAGGTTATTGTGTCCACAAACCATTCCGGTCTGTTGGCAAATGATGCAGCGTTCACAGGTCACGGCTATGAGGGTTCGACGCATCACGCATTACCCATTATTGGTGCGTATTTTAATCTATTAATTATTACAGTTTGCTCTCTATAACCCAAATAGAAGTCTTAGATGTATTGGACCCGAGATTGCAAAGCAGTTAAGTTTTGTTTACTAATATAAATTGGTGAACTCTGTCAAGTTTAATGCTTTTGATGTGCGTAAATTCGCGCAGAAACGAATAATTGTTAACACTAATTTAAATCAGTTTTGATTTTTTGTGAGTGATTTTTTTTTGTTTTTAAATTTGGCCTTGTGGCGAACCGAAGGACCTTCATAATAAACAATAGTAAAAATTATAATTCAGCAAAATATTTAAGGTTTCAAAATAAACCGTGCCGTAATTCCAATTTTTAATCTGTATACCACCACAAAGACCACATGTAAGGATAATAATACTATTATTTGAAAAAAATAATTCTTCATAAAATATATTCATATGTCTTAAACTTTTTTTTTTAAACAACTGATTTTTTATACATATTTTTAAATATTTTACTAGACTTTGCCACTTTGCCTTATTGAACAAGACTTTGCTATTTCGCGTCCTATACAGGAAATAATTGTTAATACCCTACCTCTAACTGACTTCTGGTTTTGTAAAAGGATCTATTTTTCAAGCCGATATTTGAATATTAATTGCATTAACTATTTTTTTTTCTAATTTAAATTTAACAATATAAATAGATAACACGTTTTAAATATGATGTAAAAAAATTTTGTCATATGAAAATAAGTGAAAAAAATGTGCCTTTAAATTGGCTAAAAAATACTACAATCCTTTATTTTTTCAGCCAGTGAGTTTCTCCATTATAAAGCCGTTATTAAAGAACGGCATAAAAAGCAGTAATCAATGTATCGGTAATCAGATTGTGATAATAGCACCAAAAAAAAAAATAATAAAATCTTTACACACGACCTAAAACAATGTGAGTGAGAGAGGTTGCTGAGAGATTCAACGGCATGATGGATACTTGATTGGTTCAAAACCGTCATGTGACAAGAGTAGATTCGTGAAAACTAAAGTTTCCTGCCCACACAAAAATTTAATTTGTTAAAATTTCAAATGACAACTGGCCTCTACAAAGAGGCGTCGTTAAGGTTGGTCTCACACAGTGTCGTAGGTCATGGTGTCACCCCCTCACAGCTAACCCTATGGAACTCCACCGAGTCTGCCTGTGCCCATTAACAGGAACATAGCGTAATTATATCCTTTGGTGTCACCCCTTGTGATGGTGTCACCTGGTAAAGTCCGCACTTCCCTACACTCTAGTGACGCCTCTGCCCCTACCAATTTTTCCTGTAAGGTTCGTTGGTTCGTGTGCAAAGTTGCACATCATCCATTTTTTAAAGCAATACTTTCTAAATTTGCTGCAAGGTAATTTTAAACTGCTGCGTGGCGTCGGTGAGATATCAGCGTGGCCCTACAGCCACGTAGGGGCATGGGTCATTTCCCCCTACCCTTAAGTTGCCTTAAGAGGTCCATTTAACCACAAACTGAGGCCAATCGGTCAGTTTCAACGGGGCATGATCATAATCTATTGGTTCAGTTTCAATCTGTCTATTCCAACCTTGAACTTCTTAAAGGTATTGTTCTAGTCTTAGTAATAGTGGGTGTTTTTTCCCTTGAAGTTGTCAACTCTCGACTCTTATCTTTATGCTTGGGAATATTTTATTGACTTAAGTTAGGAGACCACAGAACAACTTGTGTCATAATTTTCTGCTGGTAGGTGGAGCATTAAACGCCTTCGTGCAATGAATCAGGGGCATCTACTCAGGGGAAACATCATCATCATCACCACCAGGGCCTAACTTTTGATTTTCCTTAAAAATATAATATCTTTAATACGATAAAACAATTTTTCAATAATACATTGGTTTTAAAGGTGAAAAAAGACTTTTGGGAGTGTGAATTTGATTGGGGAATAGGGGCTCGAACCATTTAGTGTGTTTAAGATGCGTATATACGTTATTGACGACCAGCTAGTTCGATAATCGATGCTCTTAGCTAGTGTATGAAAGCTAATTAATTAAACTAACGTAGCTTATATATCTCATAACCAATTTTTAAAAAAAATTAATTTTTGAACAAAACTTATTTATAATCTAGTTTTCAAATTTCTATATCAGTTTTTACCTGTAAATATTTATTTTAACAATCTTCATAAAGAGGATAACTTAATTAATACTGAGCCTGGAATAAGCTAAACTACATGGTTACAGTACATATACAGTTAATTGTCGTGTGTGTGTGTGTGTGGCGGGGGGGGGGGTTAGACTCCTCTGTCAAGAAACTATAGTCCTCTATATTTAAAAGGACACAATACCTCTACTTATATGAATACTTATACCCACTACTCAAGAAGGTAGAGGCGAACTAAGACTTTGTTTACCGCTGTATTTCCTCTTATCACCCGTACATGGTAGGACCAGCCTGGGTGCTCGGGGTGAAGAGGATGCTTGTCACTGGCGTTCGAATTCTCGGGGGTGAAAAACTGCTACCAGGCCCCAAGCCAGGGACAAATCATACTCACCTTGCCCCGGCAGCTGGCTACCCTCCTCCATCCACATGCCTCTATCAATAGACAGTAGTGAGTGACCAGTGGTCAGACACTCCTATGGAACCCAGTCTGTAATAATAATATAAATAAAAAGAATATTAAAAAGTTATATTTAAAAACTATATGCTAGTGTCGAAATGACGTATGCCCGACAAGCGCAGGCAAACTTTACTATTCACAGTAGTCTGAATGATCAGGACATTCATCTAGGGCCTAAAGATGTAAAAATAAAAATAATACTTAAAAAAGGCAGTTCAAATTTATATACTGGATGATGAAAGAAAAATTATACTTGGAAATTTTCCCTCTTGATATTGCGCTCCCCTCTTCTCTGTTGTTCCTCTGTGGGATATCCTTTTACATGTTTTATGTTTCAATAGCAGAAGGTGAAGTATTAGTTTCTGCATATTGAGTTTTTAAATAATAGTCGCATTAAGAAAAATGCAAATAAACCTATCCTTAGTGTTCACGTTCGATAAATGCAACAAAATAATAATAATAAAAATAAATCAATAATAATAAAAAAAATAATAAATTAATTTTTAAAAAAAAATCCTTCTACCAGCAAAAAAGAATATTTAAATAAAATGGTTCTATCGTAAAGTGGACCAATTTTTTTTAAAGACAGCCTATACTAATTCACCGGTTAATGACTTGGGTCAATTGAGCTGTAGATCTTTAGTCCAGATCACCGCGCATGTAAGTGGCACAATAAAAGAAACGATGAGACTATTTTACCCGATCATTGTTGTTCGTTCAAGGTCCCAAATACATGGTCCTCATTGTCAGTCTTAACCTGGCGAAGTGCAGTCAAGTGTCGTCTTTACAATAGGTGTCAGTTTGAGAAAGAAATCCTCTTTAATTAAACTTTGTCTTTAAAAAAAAACAACTAATTTATTTATGGTAGATTTTTAAATTTAAGACCTAGCAACAATCAATGAGAGTCAACACTATGCATTCCTAAATAGACTTACTGCTGTTTATAATGTATTCACTTCTGTTTTTTTTTCTTGTGTGTGTTTTTGTTGTTGTTGTCCCATAATCTCTTTTTTTTTCTCGAGGTCGTAGGGGATTCTAATTTTTCCATTAGAACATTCTCGGGCTTGATAGACACTGGCGGCGCCCATCCCTCTCCATGTCAGCGGAGGACTTTCTTGGCGTTAGTCATTTCTCCCTTCTGTAACTAAATATATAATTATTATCTAACACTGGATTCGATTCCCGTTTCTCTGAAACTCCCAATGCCCTTTTTTACTACGTCACATTGGAACATTTCATATGTTAGATATTTGCTTTCCGGAAAATTAAAAATCCGTAGGATCTCGAGTGTCAATATATCATGCCCATATTATACAATGATATCCAAATCCCTATAATGTCCCTTGCCCTTTGATATACCAAAAAATCAATGTGACACACCTTTGCCTATGTGACACACCTTTTCTCCTGTGACACACCTTTGCCACTGTGAAACACCTTTGCCACTGTGACACATATATGCCCCTACCTATGACACTCCTTGTGACACACCTTTGCCACTGTGACACACCTTTGCCCCTGTGACAACACCCCTTTGCCACTGTGACACACCTTTGCCCATGGGACACGCCTTTGCGACTGTGACACACCTTTTCCCCTATGACACATCTATGCCCCTATCTATGACACTCAATGTGACATACCTTTGGCCCTATGACACACCTTTGCCCCTTTGGCACGCCTTTGCCTCCAACGCCCATGTGACACAGAGCTGGTTTTGGTCTTTTCCAGTTGCTCGTTCTACTTTTTGACCTTATTGTCAAGGTTCGACACACATGGACGGTTTTAAAGGCCGTAGTACTATGCCATCCCACTGACCCCTGGTTCCTGTGGCAAAGTTGTAGGTCAGACTGAAAATTGGTGGGGTGAGGGAGGGTCTTGGCGTAGTGGCTAGTAAGATGTGTAGAGGGTGAAGGGACGGTTGGTCGCATTAGAGAAAACTTTGAAATTTTATTATCCGTTTGTTAAAAATATCTTGTTTACTGTGTTAAGTCCACATATTTTGTTAACCCCAAAGCCCAAAGGTCTGGTAACTTACTTTCAAATATGACATTTTTGTACTACTGTCAATACCAAAGGTCTGGTAACTTACTTTCAAATATGACATTTTTGTACTGTTATCAATACAATGCCGAAAGATTTGGATCTGATTACGGCCAGGATGAGGTCTTTTAATCACGGGGCAAAAGAGACCGAAAGTTTAATGGAATGACAATGGTAGCAATAAATTGCCATGATTCCAATAATTAAAATTGTTTACCGTTTGTAACATTTACAACAGTTACAACAAGGACAATAATGAAGGGGGGATTAATAAGAACATTGGATATTTGACTATATGAAACGTCAATTGTTTTTCCTCCATTAATTAAAGAAGAAGCAAGACTTGACAAGTCCAATTATTTAGTCATTCCATGTGCACAAACAAAACATAAATTATGTATCTATTAAGGCCGCGGAAATTAATGATTAATTTCTCTATTAATCGATAAAAAATATCGATTAAATTAATTTTAATCGATAAAATAGGGATTAAAATTTAAGAAAACATTTCAAACAATTTTTTCGATTTATTAATAAATAATTAATTATTAATAATTAATAAATTATTAATAATTAATAATATTTATTTTTACATACAAACTTCTCCATTAAAAAAAAAGATTTTTAAAGTGTACATTTTAAAATATGCAGTTTTTATACAGAAAATGATATTACAAAAAGTAACATTGTTTTTACTTAATTAACAATAACAAAATTGAAATTCAATGACATTAAATTAACTACTTATGACTTATATTTAAATATATCTCACAAAAATTTTTAGTAAAAATACTATATTTTTAATGAAAAACTTATGTTATGCGCAATATATGAAATTTTCAATTTAATGACGTCATACATCTTATTTTCAGCTTTAATAAAATTTATCAATTTGTTAATTTATCAAAAGTTAACGATTAAATTTTAAATTAATCGATAACAGCCCCTAGTATCTAAATAGATGCATCTATATAAATTATTGCTTTTCTGTTTCCCTGGCGATTCTTTCCATGCCCAGCACTGGTACACACCTGCGCATCTGTAAAATAATTCGTTTAATAATATAATTATAATTATGCATTTTGACAAAAAGAACTCATATTAAAATTTTTGACAAACATTTCAAAATAAAATTAAAAAAAAAAAAATTATTCATTTGTTAAAAATACCTTTTTATAATATAATAATTATTTGTTTATGTTTAAACCTTTAAAACAACTCTTGTACCTTGACTCACTGTCTATTAAAGTGAAATAAAATTTAAATTTGCGCGGATATGTAAATGTTTGTATTCATCGAAAAATGTAAAATGCCTTTATTAACTTTGTATTTGGAGGTATTTATTTTTTTAAAGTCTTCTTTGGTGTTGAGGGACTAAAACTCTTTTTAATCACACCCCTGTGTTTCTCCGCCTCTACCACTCTATGGACAATGCCTATTTAAGCTACGATAATTATTACGAATATAATTTGATCATTAACTTCACTTTCACATAAATATTAGACTTGCAATCTGCATACATTTCTTCATACCTAAATTCCATTCCGTACAGCTCCAACTAGTGCGTGACAAGGAACAGTCATAAACTCCACTGAAATAAAATGTTATATTTTATGGCTTCTTGAAAATTGTGGTATACGTAAACTATATACCGGACTGCATTTTCCTTAACCCCGTAAAATTGTTACAGAAATATTTCACGACGTTCGTCTGTACGGGATCTGTGTCGCTTGACCCAGTCAGTGACTGACGGGGGGGGGGGACACAGGATTCTGGGGTCTACCGCACATAAAAGGTCAGAAAATCGAGATAGACCAATCACACTGTTACTGACTACTATCGTGCCGGTGTCCTATCCATGCAGGGCTAGATGTAGGCCACAGGACAACATTGGGAATGAGATACCTAGAAACTTTTGGTGGTGTTGACTATGTTTACGCCCTGCAGTCGATGTTTGGAAGATTCCGAACCTTTTAGAAATGTATTTGGTGCAACCATCTAGTGAGAGCAGATAAGTGTGTGCTACGTCATGACTGGAACGACTCTAGACCGAACTTGTGTCTTCGTAACTTTTGGAGAACCGTGCAAAACACGCGCAATATTTAATGTAACATTTAAATACCTCTAACTAAAGTTATAAAGTTTATCAAGAAGATGCGTTGTCTGGGACATAAAATTTGAATATATTCTGTAGCTACGAAATAATTTTATCCATCGGTAAATACTATTAAACATGGAGTTACTCACCTCTAGGATCGCGCTGCTTCTACTCGGACTGTTTGTGTCCATGTACAAAGTTCACACGCAGGAGGCTGTGGATTCAGACACTCAGGCCGTCAGGCCCAAACTACCCCCCAGGCTTCCTCTGACCATTGACGTCATCTCCAACATCAGGAGACCCGGCGCTCTGCTCTTCTCCTTGGAGGTAATGGACGTGTTCGTCATGAACTACACGCTCAAGTGTGTGACGCTGGACACTGTGTACAGAGTGACGGCAGCGACGTCCGTGCGGTCTGTTGTGGAGATCGTCAGTAACAACACTTTTGAGATTTCTTGTTCCGAGGCCGAGCCCTTCGAAAATGTCAACACTACGCAGGCGTACCGTAATGGCGGCGCCCTAACAGCAGACGATGAAACCGAAGCTGCTCAAAACGACAGTTTTGTTGGTTACGTACAAGGAAAAATGAACATGACAGTCTCCACCTACAACATCGGCCGCTCATTTCTGCTTCTCACAGCAGACAACATCCACAATCCTCTGACCCCAAACAGTTTTGAACGTGGAATTCAAACATCTCAGGGTGATGTATCGTTTAGAAACTCTTCCATCAGTTTGATGGGGAATCACCAAGGTGAAGGTCAGAAAACTGAATCTTCAGTGAATCGTCTGCCGCCTAACGTTGTTGGGAGAGCCATGGTTATCGTTATGCAGTTGCCCCGGACCATCGACTCGATCTTCCGCATACTTCTGTACATCGTCATCATCCTGGCCACCACTGGGATGGGGGTCAGTGTGGAGCTGACCGTGGTCAAGGCCGTCTTGAAGAGACCGGTGGCGCCCCTCATCGGACTCGGCTGCCAGTACATCTGCATGCCTCTGGTAAGTTGAAACTGGGGAAAAAAAAAAATAAAAAAATTACAAAGTCTCATTGAAGAAACAAACACACGAACTTGACCAAAGCTTGGAGTTTTAGCCATTCTGCTATTTGTTTAAATGATATTATCACTAGATACAAATACCACCAACTTTCAATACACATTCGAAAAATGTAAATAAAGAACCGAGTCGTTCCTTGCTGCAAAAATATCTAAACAGAAACATTTCCTAGTAACTAGATTTTATTCTTTTATTAACTTCAACTAAATACTTTGCTAATAGCAGCCTTAAGACAGAAAGATCTTTTTAAAAAAATAAAAAAATACAAAATATGTATTGCATTAGATTGCCAGCAAGGACCTGATCAAATAAAAAAAATAGTTTACATCAAGGGGGAAAAAACAAAACAACAAAACATTTAACATTCATGAACAATATTTCATTTTAAATAGAATTTGTAGAAATTTTCGAATACCGCTTATAAAGTTACAGAACATGAGACAAAAATTGCAATTTTAAAAACGAGATTAGATCTACTTAAGTAGCATCCAATGAAAAGTTTTAAATAAACTTAGTTACTAAATTTAGAATATAAAACTCAGGAGTCGTAGTAATTTATTGAGGTCACTAGGCTGGTTTTTTTGCATTCTGGAATATATCAAAGTTTTTTTTTTATGATCCCCCGTAAAACAACCTTTTCAGTGCTTATCAGTGCCACAAGCGGCAATATTTACATTGTGCAACAGAAGTCTTACGTTCTTTTAGGACCTTATACTTACACAGAGTATACTATCTTACAAGTAGGTCGTAACCGCACTGAATAATTACAAATTTGAACTAAACAACACATAATCGGTATATAGAAATGCGAGTTGTGGACGACTATCATTAATTAAAATAAAAATTAAGGTGCTTTTCTATAGTTTTTAAAGAATTCTTTATCTTTCTATAAAATGTAAGAAAGAGCTTTTGAGCCATGCAATGTTTTGTTGTTGATGTGGTTCTTGCCGTTTCTGTTGTTGCTCTTTTTCGTGGTTGTTGTAGATGTTGTCGTCATACATGCTCACAATCAACGGATGACTCTGCTCCTTAGAAATCTGAGGAGAGTTGGTAAGGCTCAGAATAGAGCACAACTAGTTTGTGTAATTTGTTTGTTTTTTAAAATTAAAAAGCTTTATGCAGTACCATTCTGTATGATATATTTAAGGTAAGGGTAGGGATCGTCCACATGAGATTTGTGTCAGAGAAATTTTTTTCTAGTGTCCACCTTCACTTACCGTATGGTTTATTTGCCTGACTTTAGTTAAACCTATTTACATGTGAACATTTCAAACTAACTCAACTTAAGCTTAACTTTCACTAAAGCCCTCCCCCCTTTAAATTTCAAACATTCCCGTGAAAAAATGTGATGTGATTTACTTCTTTTTGTGTGCACTACACATTCATTTGTCTTGGACTGTGCATATAATTCTTTCATATTTTTAAACCCCTTATATTAACTTCACCATCGTCTCTTTGTCCTTACGGCGGAAAAACAAAAGTAAAAATTACCCACTTTGAGTCATGATATCGAGCTGAAATTTTGCACAAAGACTTGCGTTACCTAGCAATGCGTTGTATCAAAATTTCAGATCGATCGGATGTACCGTAAATAAAATAATGCACTTTTAGTTTATCTCTATATAAATGTATGGTGGCCATCTGTTGTTGACATTCACGTGTCTGCTCCAGCCATAGGTGACCACGTCCCACCCGTCCCCCTTTTACCTCAAGAGAGTTCGGTCTCGTTTGGTTTGTAAATGTTTACATATAATCAATACTTTTAGCATTGCGGCGGTCCTGACTACTGAGACTCGTAAGCTTTGCCAGGGTGGCGCCGAAGTGATACCGAGTCAAAGTAGGGAAAATTCCACCCCTCCCTTGGGAGGTCAACTTAGTGGGAGGCGTTTTCGACGTAGTGCCCTGGACGCCCAAGTGACCGCTCCGGGGGGGGGGGCTTCTCAGATTTTACGTCCCTTAGAGGGCCAGTGAGCTGAGGGGGTTTTCCGGGAAGCCCCATGGAGAGCGCAGGCTCGGGACTGCTGATTTTCTTCCACATGTAAGATTTTCAGTGCTGTCTCACATATTTATAGTCAAAAATTTGTTTTTACGGGTTGTTTAATTCTACATATTTTTTGTGTTTCTCCAACCTCCGTGCCACTAAATGTGTTTAAGGGACCGGAACTGGTCCCATGTTTAACTATTTTGAGGATACTGTTCATCGTCATTTTGATCCACTTCTAGAGCGTTCAAATCATGTCCTGCAAAGTCTTGTATTTATACACGAAATCTATTCGAGGCTCTTATCTTAGGTCTTGGTCACGGTCCAGTGAACGTACCAGTGACATTCTGACTTCACTTTTGTTGCTGTCCTTTCTTACACTTCTTGGCCTTGTATAAGATCTGGGTCTTATGGCTATTCTTACAACTGTTGACCTGTGACCCCCACCCCACCACCTAGGGGGTTTTATAACGTTCATTTACAGCCATTACATATAGGGTATTAGAATTACTTATCTGCCTTTCATTCAAGACCTTCTACCTCCGCGTCGTTGCTGACACCATTGTCCTAATTGGACGAACATGAGCCCTCGTTGTGAAATTCACGCACTGATTGGTCGACTCTAATTTAAAGGGTAGTCTCGGACAACATTGTCTTTTGGTGTTTATTTTTTCTTCTTTTTTTAAGATATTTAATTGGCTTAAACAAAAAACCAAACAAATCAAAATTTCGGTTAAAAATGACAAAATTCCATGGTTTTCTAGGCTTATACAAATACACTTTTTTTAAATGTCCAATTTTTTTTTTTTTAAAATGACTATCTTTCCATCTTAAAACAACTCACTATAACTGCATGCAGAGGCGTCACTAGGGATGGTGTCACCCTCTCACGATATAACTCCCTTGAGTCTACCAGTGCCAAATAACGGGAACGTGTAGCATTTTACATTTTGGTGTCACCCCTGTGGCGTCCTCGAAATCAATCCAGAACCCTCTTATTTATTGCAAGGTGCCAACACTCCAATGCAACCAGAAAACCGTTTTTTGGGTTTTTTTTTGTGCTTAGCTGGTTTTTATTAAGGAAGCAATATTTTAGTCGCGTGCCGGCTGATTAGGCTCTACGTTCCGACTGTGGCACGCTTGCCGCAGGTTCGCCATGACTAGCCTAAGGTTTTGAAACGCCACCGACATCAAAGGCTACGGCACACGTTTAGTTTAATTAACGGTGGTTATCTATCTACTGCTTAAAACCAGGATACGACATTTCAGAAGATCACTTGCATATACGTCATTTTGTTTGCCATTTTGCTGTGTCATCTCACCAATAAATTTAAAAAGTCACTGAAACGGATCACTGAACACAAAGATATACCGTCCTACATCTGGTTTGTGTATGACCCTCTTTGACCTTTAAACTGTGGTGACCTTTTACTAGCATAGAAACTATGGCGGCCTTACATGTTACGACTATCATCTCCTCGCGCACCTCTAATTTAGGTCTTATTAAAACAAGCTGACGTCACTAGTTGTCTCGTAACTCAGTATTCGTTGTGTTAAACATCGACGATCTTCAATGGGGATTATACCTTGTTTCTAAATATGGGGAACATCTATGACTTTCACCCAGAAGAATAAGAGTAAGGGGTATGCGGAGTCGCGGAGCGCACCCGATGACACCATCACAAGAGTTAACCACATCATAAAGGGTGACGCCAAAATGTGTAATGCTGAATGGTCCAGTTATTTGGCTCTGACAGACTTGGAGGTCTGTGGGATAAGTTGTGAGGGTGTGACACTGGGTGACACCTTGATGACACCTTGAGCTGTGACACTGGGTGACACCTTGAGCTGTGACACTGGGTGACACCTTGAGCTGTGACACTGGGTGACACCAACCCAGTGAGGATTCTGCTTGCCCCGATGTGTTTAGAATATGAGGGACTAATGCGGACTTTTTGTTGGAGTGCGCACTTTGTGGATGTGCGCAATTTCTGTAGGTATGTGCATTGTTATTTAACAGCCGAGGAGCATATGTGTTTAAACATGTATGTTTAAACACATGTGTGTTTAAACATATGACAAAATGTTTATATATGTGTGCATTTTTACACCTGGCGCTAAGTTTAAATATTCGAATGTTATAATTAACGAAATGTTTATTATGTCATATTGTTAGTTACATATGAAGAAATGTTTTAAATGTTTATGTGGTCATGGATGGTTACACATGAATGCATCTATGTTTCAAAATGACCTAGATAAGACAGGAAAGTAAAGAAGTTTATGGAATTTAAAATGTTTATTCCAAAATATAAAAATAAATGTTAAAATTATTTGATTACAACATTTAAAAAGTATTGTATATGACTGTGCATGAATTACCACCCACGTGGTACATTAAATAATCAAATTCTTAAACTAGAGAAGTAATAACAAAATCATATGAACATCAAGCATTCAAAAATAACAATTTAAGACAAAAAAGCAAACAACAAAACAAATACAAGTATCCCAAAATCCCATGCTGCATGCAGTCAGCCATTGTGAACCGAACCGCGTGGTCTGGGACATGCTGCAAAGCATGACGGGACAAGGGGCTACCTCAATAATGTAAACAAACAAGATTTCATAAACATGGTTGCCGCACCCTGATAGCCGTACCGAACCAACTGGGACACATTGGGTGCTGCGACCTGCCTAGGAAATCTATGATAGTTATAACGACTGTATCACGAGAACATCACAGCTTTCATCGAAGAAATAACAGACATGTATATAATGCTTACATCACAGCGATAACAACAGACATTCCCAGTGACATATTGTGCCTAAAAAATTTAACAAAACCTGGCTCCTAAATTAAATCAATACACAATCTAAACAGACAAACTAAAACAAAAAGTCAAATTGTTTTGTAAAAAGACAATCGTTGCTGTTAAAATGAGATTCTAAAAATTGTAAAATAGATTCATAATAATAGTGAGTTTCACCTGATAATTAACCCGTCTCTTCTCTATGACAAGTTTTTAAAAATTTAGAGAAAAATAGTTCACCTGAAAACAGGTCACATGTGTACATAAGACCATGCGTCTTTTTTATATTGTATTTGCTGCCTCTTTTTTTTACCCGCATTTAGCTGCCTCGTTTTCCTCCCATTTAGGCGTCCCTTTTTTTTTACCCATAGATACCCCCTTTTTAACCCCCACTTAGGTGTCTTTTACCCGTCTTTGGCTGCCCCTTTTAATCCCCACTTAGGTGTCTTTTACCCTTCTTTGACTGCCCCGTGTTCCTTGTTTAAACCTAGACTTTGGTGTCCTGTTTACCCGTATTTAGCTGCCTCGTTATTCTGCTGTTTGCATAGCGTAATAAACGTCATACACGCAGCCTTTAAATTGTTTTTTATACAGCCTAATGACCAATTTTCTCGTGCCGCTTGGACCCTCAACAACTACAGGCAACTTGATGTCGTGCGCGACTTCAGCTAATTTCTAAACACACCAAACTTTTAATATCCCCAATCCTTGTACACCTGCCCCTTCCCCACTCCCTCAAACTATTCTCTCTCTGTGCTTTCACATCCATTTCACACGATAAAAGTTGCCTTCCACGCGATCTTGTCCTTTCTGTCGTTGAAGGGGCAATGTCGGATCGTGTGAGCGAAATCTCCGGTGCTGTTGCAGAGGCGGCACACGTAGTGCCTCAGAATGGGGCACACGGTCTTCTCGTTGTAGTGAAGCCTGTGCTTGGTGTACACCTCGGGACTCTCGCCGTTGTTCTTACAAAACTTGCACATCATCTTCGGGGTGTGCCTCGGCAGCACCAGCTTCTTCTGGCGCTCACGCTCCGCCTCTAGAACCAACAGGAACTCTTCCCGTTTCTTGGCCTGGTCTTCTGCAGCGGTGTCTGCGCGCGACTGCAACAGGATCTTGTCGCACTGATCCAGTTCCTCGCAAACTCCGTTCTCGCTAAATCTCTTGCACTTCTCGGAGCTTGAACTGGTGATGAACCGACCGCGGCGTTTTCGGATTTTCCCCAAGTCGATGTGCAGCGCGTTGTTGGTTGCCTCGTCGTGGATAGGACTTGAGGTCTTGGGCGGAACCCGGATTTTAGGTTCAGGGGGGTCTTCGTTCAGCGCAGCAGCCAGGGAGGCCGGGAAGAGTGTGAGGAGGAAGGAGTCGTCGGTGGGTTCAGAGGAGGGTGAGGAGTCGTTGGAATGCGAGGAGGCGTTGGATGAATTTTCAGAGAAGTAGCCTCCCTTGTGGGGGTTGGTGTAGCCGTTGTCCTTGGATGTGTCCGGGGAGCTGCTCATGTCGTGCTGACGTGGTTTGGGCGAGTCACGTGACCTGTGCTCAGGTGGGCGGGCATATTTCTGGGGCTGGCGTGCGGGAGGGGCAGCGCCGGTCATAATGTACACTGGTTCCTCGTAGATGTAGGCGCCCTCGGGGAGGAACACGTCATCAGATGACATCCTTGACCTGGACGGGGCAACTGGGTTGGCGGATGTCAACCACCTGGGTTGGACTTGGTAGTAGAACGAGGATGGCCCGAGGGAGACACCGTTTGTGATTGGTTGGTTGACCATGATGGGTGTCCCTGGTACTGCACTGTAGAAAACCTGGTCGAGAATTTATAAGTATAAACGATGTTAAGAGATGGTCATTTTTGATTGATAAAATACATAATAATTCTGTTTAACAGCACAGCGTTAAATCGGCCAGATAAACAGGAAGTAACTAATTTTTGAGCTGTTTCATGTGACTGATATTATCATTAAGTCCAAGATATTTGGTACCTAACGACAAACACCAAATACATATCTAAAATTTCCATAACACACCAAGAATTATTTTAAATAAATCATCTTAAATTTAAGTGGGTCTGCCACATGTGGCGACAATACCCCCATCGTGTCCAGTGGTGTTGATTTTAGCTTTTGGCTGATAACATCTGTTTTAAAATTAAATATTCATTCTTACCTGATTGGCTTGTCCAGCACTGACTGGCCATATACTCTTGGTGTTGAATAGAGTGTACATCTTTCTGGATGTGGTGTAATCTGACAGAGATAAAAGATTTATCTATAGAAGTAGTAGTACCAGTAGCAGCAGCAGCAGTAGCAGCAGCAGTAGCAGTAGTAGTATGAACATCAATTTTTAAAGTGATTCTAAATACACATCAGAATTTTAAATTAAATTGAGTTAATACATATTACACAAAAAAAGTATTTTTAAATTAATCACAAGAGTACAAACGTGTACAATATTCTGATGGTATACAAACACAATATTTCATGTGTATGATATTATAGCATCTGATAATATATTGTGGTCATTTAATTGTTTGACAGAGCTAGTGGGTAGGGAAGGACGTGTCGATGTTCTCCTACTACAATTATATCAGTTCAAACTAATTTGATCCAGATCTTTTAATGCTTGCGCCCTTTGATTAACAGACGTTTTTTTAAACAAAAATGTATTGCGTCTTCCACTTATCAATGGTTATATTTAATTACCTATGCTCATATCTCCACCACACCCCCCCTTCAAAGGAAACATCTTCCAGATGCCTCACCTGTGCCTTCCTCCCCCGCTATATCATCCCCTGCCCACCACCAATGTTCCATTTAAGCTGCGCGGCCTCGCAGACATGTGACTTGCCACGCAGCAGTTTTGAATTACCGCGCAGCAAGTTTTGTCAAATATTGCACACACAAAGTTGATGCTGTGCAACTTTGCACACGAGGTTTTTTTTGTTGTTGTTTACTTTGCACACAGACCAACGAACATTAGAGGGAACATTGCCCACCGCTGCCCACCTATGACAGTTAGCACAGAAGCCAGCTGCCGTCTGTGACATGTATTAAGATTTGATTGGACTTTTTAGCGCATTTTCGAGAAGTCGAATGCGCTATTGTATCCGTTATGTCCGTCTGTCCGTCCGTCCGTCCGTCTGTCATCACCCTATATCTCAGAATCCATAAGTCCTAGACCCATGATGTATATGTTTTTTGTATGTCCTGACCTGCCATTTGTGCATCAACACTCAGTTACTCGATCCGACCTCTTGTAGTGGCAGTAGAGCTCCTGGAAGGTCCGTAGGACTTTAAGTCATTGTAACTTAATGGAACTTGTGAGTTGCGCACGGTGGTGTGTTTGGTGTTAAAGTTATTGGTTAGTGGTGCGAAAGCGTGCAAAATTATTAGTTTTTTTGTTGTTGACGTCATTAGAGTATGTGTAAAAGTTTAGAGAGTTTTACGTCATTTGTGGTGACTTAAATCAAGATCTTAGCGGCCCGGGGGCAGAAATTGAAAACTTTTTCGAAACAACCTTCAACATTCAACTACTTTCAACAAGATTGGCAACCACGATCTATCAAACAACAATTGATGGAGTATTTGGGCGATTAGCTGATTACAATTTAGAATGTTTCATTTATGAGTCCTATTTCAGTGACCACAAACCACTTGTAGTTAGATTAAAGAGAAAATAAAAATTTTTAAAATGTCAAGAAATGACTTTTAAATAAAAAAAAAATGTCAGGTATATTCATTACACAAGAAAATTCATAAAAATATGTCTAAAATCTAAACACAATTACTGATAACTACATAATGCTGATATCTAACATAAGTACTGATACATAATACGAAAATGCGCTAACACGTCCTGAGTCCAAAAAGGGACCAGGCTTAACATGATCTTTTAAACATCTTCCTCAATGTTCGCGTCCAACGATGAAAAACCAGCAGCAAGAGACGGGAATCAATTGACCGTGTCAAGGACACAGCTATGTGTCAAGGACACAGCTAACACTGACGTGGTCTTAGGCTGGCGGCAACCATTTCGGATGTTTATGTTGTCGCATTCGGTTAGAACAAATATGTTCCTGTACAGAAAATATGAGCGGTCATTTGTCGACACATTACGAGATAAGATCAGAGGTCAGAATGTCAGAGGTCACCTCGATCATTGCACCGCGCGCTTAGAAATATAAACATGGCTATTGTAGTTTTGGACTAAAAATATAAACATGGCTATTGTAGTTTTGGACTAGAAATATAAACATGGCTATTGTAGTTTTGGACTAGAAATATAAACATGGCTATTGTAGTTTTGGACTAGAAAGATAAACATGGCTATTGTAGTTTTGGACTAGAAATATGAACATGGCTATTGTAGTTTTGGACTAGAAATATAAACATGGCTATTGTAGTTTTGGACTAGAAATATAAACATGGCTATTGTAGTTTTGGACTAGAAATATGAACATGGCTATTGTAGTTTTGGACTAGACATATAAATACGGTGATTGTAGTTTTGGCCTGACGTAACTTGGCAGAGGCGAATCTCGGAAATAAGGAAAAGTGTGTGGGGTGTCTCTCGCATGTTCATCAATTAAAATACATAGCATATCATGTTTAAAATCTGCGTGGAGACATAAGCGTCAGATGCGAATTGGAATCGTCACACAGTCAGAAGTCAAAGTCGCACATACACCATTCTCCTACACTTGTATGGCGTGATTCTGATAGCTTTTGCTTATAGGCATTACAGGAGTAGGGGCACAGTTTGATGTACGTCTTTTTATAGCTAAAATAAAATTACTATGTCATTGGCGTAGTTGGGGGACGCGGTCGTCGAGTGGCAAGCGCACTCGACTGGCGTTCCGATGGTCACGAGTTCGAATCCATTGGAAGCCAAGGACTTGTTCCCGGGGCCTAGGGCGGCCCCGAGTTCCACCCGGCTCCAAATGGGTGAAAAGCGGCGGGGCAGTGCGTGGAACCCCTAGCCGTGGCATGTGAATGCTGCATCACTTGCCAAAATAACAACTGCTGCCTTGCAGATGGTCTTGGCTGACCAAAGGCTATAGAAGCAAATCGAGAAAATACAGCAGGCTGAAGTCGGAGACCACGGGCCAATTGGCGCAAAACTCGTGACACGCAAAACTCAATATTCAATATTGAGAACGAAGAAGAAGAAGAAATTGGCGTAGCTATGTTGGTGTAACCTGGAGAGGTACGTCTGCTACATTACCACCCACCAATGTTCCTTTTAAGCTGCGTGGGTGCACGGTGGCGCAGATATCTGGCAATTTCGCACGCGATATCATTTACTTTGCACATGGACCAACGAACCTTAGGGGGAATATTGCCACCCACCCCTACATTTTACGGCTGCCAAGACCATTCTCATTAAATTGGTCCACAGCCCACCAAAGACAAGAATAAAACGAAATGAGTTGAAAGTCAAAATAAAAAAGCATAACGTTACAATTTAGTAATTGTCCCTTTGAAATATTTCCTTTCTTTGTCACTAAAGCTGCAAATCTTTCAATCATTTCCTGACAATCATCCTTCACCAGACTCTTTCAATCGTTTATCAACATCTCATATTGTTCTGTAAGTACTGGGTCTATTAAATGCTGAATTGTACTTCACGAGCAACAATGTATTAGCCATTAAGCTGTGAGGGTATCCCTTCACTTTTCTGGTCCTGCCCGTCACAGAAATATTTTCAACATCCATTTTGACGTAAACATGTCTATTTTTCTGGGCAGTAAAGCTGCACACACAATTTATGCTGCGCAAATTTGCACAAACTTTAGTAATTTTTGTCACGGACCAAAGAACCATAGCCAAAGACTAGAGCATTGACAGCAGGGATTGAAATTTAAAAAAAAATTAACAGAATTCATATTGGATAGATTGCAAATGTCCTGTTTCACTTAATAAAGCATAAATAGACTTTGTATAAACCATAAATTGACTATGAAAACCCCATTAAAACGCCATGCATGTTAATTTATTATTCTTAGATATATCTATTTTTAAATTAAATGTTCTAATGATCTATGTTGTCATTAGAAATCTATATGTGATTCGAGCTTTTTATTCTATAAATAGTTATAAATTTTGGTTCAGACAACAGAAGGCCAAACTTGAGCCATACTTTATAATCTCTCTAGAAATCGAATTTATGATTCTTATTCGAGAATAGAAGACAAGAAACTCTGTGGCACTAAATGAATTCACAGACAGGTGTCTTGGTTCACAAGCAACTTTTGTGTTTGCGTGGTCACTGGTATAATGAAGTAAACGCTTGAACCCAGTGGCGTTACTAGAGTTGGTGTCACCAGGGGCGGCCCGCCCCCACCGTCCCCTCCTAGCGACGCCCCTGCTTGAACCTCTGGTTTCATTTTCCGGGTGGCTACAGTTCTTGAATTTTGTGGGTCACTAAAATTAACGCAGTGATTCGGGGTCACAAGGTTTGGGTTCAGACGGATTGGGGTCAGATGGATTGGTTGTCATGGGGTTGGTTTCAGATGGAAGGGTTGTCATGGGGTTGGGATCAACACATTTTCGGTGCAAAACAATAACTAAATTTTGAACAAATTAAAAAAAAAAAATCAGAATATCAGTTGTCTATGATGGGGTCCCAGATGATTTTGAGAACCTCTTACGTCAAGTAAACAGCTACTTCCGGTGGACCGGCAGACTATTTCTATAAAAACATCTCAGCTGTCAAGCAGCAGTTAAATCTGACCTTATAAATGTCGCTAAGAAGAATTCACAGAAGGCTATACTATTTCTGTCTATACAGCTGTATATGCCATGTTTACTCATCTTTCTTTTCCAGTCTACTCAGCTATCTATTTCAGGCTAATCAGATATCTTTTTTAGGGCTGCGGAAATTATCGATTAATTTCTCGATTAATCGGTAAAAAAAATTTTATCGATTAAAATTATTTTAATCGATAAAATAGTGATTAAATTTCATGAAAATGTTTAAAACACTTTTTACGATTTGTTAATAAATAATTAATTATTAAAATTAACAATAGTTAGCTTTAATTACATACAAACTTCTCCATTGAAAAAAAAAAAAGATTTTTAAAGTGTAAACTTTCAAATAAAGCTGTTTTTATAAGGAAATGATATTAAAAAAATTAAACATTGTTTTTACTTTATTAGCAATAAAATTTAAATTCATCAACATTATATTAAACTATATTTAAGTAAAGAAATGTCAATTGCCTTTTTTGTTACTTCCCTTGAAATTTTCAGTTTGATGACGTCATACATCTTATTTTTAGCTTTAATAAAAATTATCGATTAATTATTCGGTAATTTTTCAAAAGGTAACGATTAAATTTAAATTAATCGATAACAGCCCTACTTTTTTTTGTTTCAGTCTAAAAAGCTATCTATTTCTGTCTACTCTTCTTTCTATTTCAGTATAATCAGCTATCTATTTCAGTCTTTTCATCTGTCTATTTCAGACTACTCATGGGTCTATTTCAGTCTAATCAGATGTCTATTTCAGTCAAATCAGATGTCTATTTCAGTTTCAGACTATCCAGTATACTAAATATTTAGATGGCGACCCATTCTTTCCTGAGTAATTCACACTGAGCAATCATTTTAACGTTCGTATTAGGCACAATCACATTGTGATTTATGACAAGTCTGGTTTGTAATACAAATTTGATTACAAATATGGAAGAAAAAATGTATCGGAGCATCAACATTTTAATACTTGTTACGGTAATCAGAAATGTTAAAGTCAAATTATTGGACTTTCCTGTGATAGGTGTTTAATTAGAATTTGCCGCAGTATAAGATTAAGAACAAACCAAATGAACATCAACAACAACAAGGAAAACATGTTTTACCTGAGAAAGAGATTGAAAATGAAAGCTAATGAATGGCTGAACTGTAGGACGGAGATGACACAAGATAAACTTGAGAAGATCAGCCACGCAACAGATTTGATATAATGTTGACTGATGTCTGTGTGGTTGGACAAAGGCAATGTTCCACGGCAGAATTTAGTTGGCGCTTGTCAGAAATGAATTTCACTTTCACTCAACCTTTAATTGTGTTCTTTTAACACAGGACAAAACGTGTGTATGTAAGTGTGGTTTGGGGGAAAGAGTGGGGGGGGGGAGGTATTAAATAAAACACGTGCCGGCGAGATTTGTGAACAGAAATAGAGACATACAGCCATAGGTGAAGTAAAAGAAGATGATATGGGTAGGGAAACACCGCAAGAGGCACCTGTTTATATTAAATAATATTAAAGTGTCGCATTTTTTGGTCAATTTCTGAATTTTTTCTCAAATTATCAACCTTCCTCAACGTAAGCCTCTGAGCATTAGCAGAGTCATTGTGGGCGTCAACTTAAATAAAGCCATGCTTATTTGGTATCCTCTTTCCAAACTGTTGCTTTATCCAAGATCCGCCCTCGTATCCTCGAGTCTGGCTAAAACAACAAAACGCGTCACCCATTTGTTGTTGTGAACTGATAGGCGACCAGCGACCAGCCCGGGATATATAATGGAGACAATCGTCACACGTCATCACCTGGTCCGGTCCCCGTTAACCTCCCCCCCCCCCCCCATTACGCCACTGTCCCGGTTTGGTTGGAGGTGTGGTTGTGATCAGGTAGTAGGTTGTTCTGTTTGTCAAAATCCCAAGTGACTTACGTCAATGTTATTTATTGCATGCGTTCGAATCGGTGTGTCCGACAACCAAAAATTGGTTCACCGTTCTATAAAAATAATGAATAATTGAATTTTAGTTCATTAGAATGATTAATTGTTCACCTTATTTCTTTATATAATACATTTCGAGTTAAGAAACAATCATCGTTAAGTAGTTGAACTTGCTGAGTGGGTTTGGCTGTATGTTGATTTTCACTTGAGCAGAATACGCCAGCCGTCAGCCAAACTTTTAACGGCTCTTTTTTATATCGTTCCCTTTTCCAAAAATTAAAATATAAGCACAAACAATAACGTCATATAATATTTTACGACGAGAAACACCATGCGCTCTGTAAATCTCCAAACAAAAAATGATTATGATTTTACGTCTATATTTTCAATTAAATTAAAAAAAAAAAGTTGATTATGTCCCTTAGCATTACAGAATGAGTTACCTGGGCTTTTATTTTTAACATTTTGAAACATTGACTTGGCTGGTAATGTGGGGTACTTTTATCTTATCTTATCTTATCTGTTACAGACGCCCCTTCTATACTGAAGATTATAGCCATCTACAATTTGTGTCTAGTCCTGTATTCTTATTAGAGTTTTAAAAGTAGTTAAACAGTTGGTTTTCCTGGTTTCTTCAGGCAAGCCATGCACGCCCGAATTTCGGACGGGAAAAACGAGAATTTGTATGTGTTTGTTCTTGCAAATAGAATAAGAAAGGTGTTTTTATCCTTATGTCAATCTGAGGGTTGTATTAAGTTTATTCCTAAACTAGAATGTATTGCTTTATGTATAATTACTAATTTACTCTTGGTTCTTCTATCCCCTAGTGTTACAAGGTTTAATGATTTAACAAATGGTGTTATTCTTGTAAGTTTTGAATATTCTCCAGTAATAAACCTGGAACCTCTTTTTTTTTTTTTTAATGTGTTCTAGTTTATCAACGTTTTCTTTGGTGGATTGTTCCCAGGAGCGGCGTTTGGGGGTGGCAACTGGGGCGACTGCCCCAGGCCCCGCGCTTAGGTAGGCCCCGCGTTTCGGTCCTGAACATGTCTCGTCCTGGTTAATAGCCTGTAGAACCAAAGAGTGGATGGTAGAACGTATGCTGGAAACGATTGTAAAGAAACGAAAGAGGCACTCTTGTAATCCTATTTGAATTTGAAGGTCAAAATCCGTAGCGTAGCGCTAGACGTCTTTGAAAGCATTACACCGTTACAACTTTTAATAAAAAGGTGGCATGCGGTATTAAAATTACACATTAATCAAGATATTTCATATTTTTAAATACCATAGCATACTGGTGCTTAGCGATCTTTACTAGTACTCTGGCCCCGCGGGGTCATTGCTGGCACTAGGCCCCGCGGGGTCATTGCTGGCACTAGGCCCCGCGCTAACCTAACGCTGCCACTGATTGTTCCCATACAGAAGATGCATATTCTCGTACAGGTCTCACCAAAGCGAGGAAGCATTTTAATTTTATATTCTTATTACAGCTGTAAAAGTTTTTTTAAATTTTATTTTATTTTTTATAAAGCCTAATGTTTTATTTGCCTTTTAAAAATAACTTCATTGATAGTTTCTACTTTATTATATCTTCTAAGTATTTTCCATCTTTAATTTGCATTAATTGTTTTCCATGAATGAAATATTTTATTATTTTTTGTTTTGTTTCTTTCTCTTTGTGATTCTCAATAGTTGACACTTTTCTGGAAAGACATATTCCAGTTAGTTTCCCATTTTATCAATTCATCTATGTCTTTTTGCAAAATTTTGCTATCTTATTGTTTTATTTAATTGTACTTTAGCTTAGACAATCATCAAAAATAATCTAACTTTTGTTCCTATTCAGATTTTGTTGGGTAAATCATTTATATATTTAAAAAGATAGGGGTATTAACACAGTTTTTTTTAGAACTGCTGAGTTAACGTTTAATGTTTTAGTCTCACGGGTCTCACTAGGGGGATGTGATGGTGAGGGGGGCGGGCTAGCCCGGGCGACATCATCTTAAGGGGTGACACCGAAATGTAAAATTCTCTATGTACCCGTTAATCTGTATTGGAAGACTCGGAGGAGTTCTAATGGGTAAGTCGTGAGGGGGTGACACCAGGAGCTACCGCCCCGAGTGACACCTTGAGCTACCGCCCCGAGTGGCACCATGAGCTACCGCCCCGGGTGACACCATGAGCTACCGCCCCGAGTGACACCATGAGCTACCGCCCCGAGTGACACCATGAGCTACCGCCCCGAGTGACACCATGAGCCACCGCCCCGAGTGACACCATGAGCCACCGCCCCGAGTGACACCAACCCTAGTGACGCCTCTGTTCAGTTCATCATTTTATCAGATAAGACTGAGGTGTGTCCAAGGAGATAGGCTGCCATTTGTTAAAATACAGCAACAAAACATTTTTGTAATGAAAACACAAAATTTTAGATTTATAACTGAACTAATACAAGATTCCTATTGTAAAAGATATTTAACTTATCAGTGAGCCAATCTGAGACGTGTCACACATTTAGTAGGCCCCTTGACTCTCTAGATCAGTGTTTGGTGAACCTATGACACGCGTGCCACAGTCGGCACGCAGAGTCTTATCAGCCGGCACGCGGCTTAAACATTACTCCCTTAACAAACCAGCCCTAAACTCCCATTTTCAGGGTTCATTGGAGTGTTGCCTCTTTGTTCTATAAATAAGTGTGTATTGGTTGAATTTCGAGCATGTGACCCTAAAGAGTTTCGCTTTTGACTTTGTTATAAACATAATTTTTTAAAGGGGGGGAATTACAAATATTACATCGGGCGTTTGAGTTATATCCCTTTGACTGTTTCCCAATAAATCACTTTCGTGCTCTTTGGCCTTGGGAGTTTTTAATCTCCGCAAGGGCTTATTAGTTCTTTATTGCTAACTAAACGCTCCGCACATTATAGATATAAATATAATGAAATAACCACAGCCTAAAAGTGATGCAACTTTTAAGACATAGAACCTTGAGGCTTGATGTCACCTTTAATTAAGTGGCCACACATATAGCTACCTAGTGGCCACACCTCTGACAAATCCCAAACAAATGGCCACACTAATGGCTACCCAGTAGCCACACCCCTGACTAATCCCAACTAAGGGGCCACACGTATTACTGACTATCCAGTGGCCACACCCCTGACCAATCCCAACCAAGTTACCACACCCCTGGCCAATCCCAATCAAGTGACCACACTTATGTCTTCCTTGTTGCCTCACATCTGACTACCCAAACATATTGGCCACAACCCTGACCACCCTCCACGTCCACACACACGAAATTCACCAAACTCAATGACTGTGGTAACATGTATGTAATGGTCTGACTCATATCACCACCTCTCATATCACCACCTCTCATATCACCACCTCACATATCACCACCTCTCATATCACCACCTCTCATATCAACACCTCACATATCACCACCTCTCATATCACCACCTCTCATATCACCGCCTCTCATATCACCACCTCTCATATCCCCACCTCTCATATCACCACCTCTCATAGTTTTATATCCCCACCTCTCATATCACCACCTCTCATATCCCCACCTCTCATATCACCACCCCTCATATCACCACCTCTCATAGTTTTATATCCCCACCTCTCATATCCCCACCTCTCATATCACCACCTCTTATATCACCACCTCTCATATCCCCACCTCTCATATCACTGTCACGTGAAAATGCGCGGTGTGTCATGGTCAAAAGGAGGCCAAGAAAAGGTCACGGGTGAATGTTCACGAGAACACAGAGAGAGAGAGAGGACGAGAGGTTGAAGAGCCAGAGAGAGATGGCTGTGCTGTGTTGGGACTGATAAGTTCTTTTTGTAGAAAGTGTACAAACCTTAAGTTGCGGCATTAAAGATTTCTTTGTTTACAAAGAACAAGGACTTCAATGTTATTGTGGTGTGGAAGAGATTGCTGTCAATTAACGTTCGCAAAGTGAGAAACGGAGCACACTGTTACATAATTCGGGTCAGAACCGGTCATCCATGTTACATTGGTGTGAGAACGGACCATCCTGTTACAATCACCACCTCTCATATCACCACCTCTCATATCACCACCTCTCATATCCCCACCTCTCATAGTATGATATCCCCACCTCTCATAGTTTGATATCCCCACCTCTCATAGTTTGATATCACCACCTCTTATATCACCACCTCTCATATCACCACCTCTCATATCACCACCTCTCATATCCCTACCTCTCATAGTTTGATATCCCCACCTCTCATAGTTTGATATCCCCACCTCTCATATCACCACCTCTCACATCCCCACCTCTCATAGTTTGATATCCCCACCTCTCATAGTTTTATATCACCACCTCTCATAGATTGATATCACCACCTCTTATATCACCACCTCTCATATCCCCACCTCTCATAGTTTGATATCCCCACCTCTCATATCCCCATCTCTCATAGTTTGATATCACGACCTCTCATATCACCACCTCTCATATTAACCCCTCTCATAGTTTGATATCACCACCTCTCATATCACCATCTCTCATATCACCACCTCTCATATCACCACCTCTCATATCACAACCTCTCATATCACCACCTCTCATATAATTACCTATCATATCACCATCTCTCATATCACCACCTCTCATATCACCAGCTCTCATATCCCCATCTCTCATATCACCAGCTCTCATATCCCCATCTCTCATATCACCACCTCTCATATTACCCCCTCTCATAGTTTGATATCACCACCTCTCATATCATTACCTCTCATATCACCATCTCTCATATCACCACCTCTCATATCACCACCTCTCATATCACCATCTCTCATATCACCACGTCTCATAGTTTGATATCACCACCTCTCATATCACCACCTCTCATAGTTTGATATCACCACCTCTCATATCACCACCTCTCATATCAACACCTCTCATAGTTTGATATCACCACCTCTTATATCACCACCTCTCATATCACCACCTGTCACATCACCACCTCTCATAGTTTGATATCTTTCCCATTCCAGCTCGCCTACTTCATAGCCCACGCCATCCCACAGGACAACCCGGCCGTCTCCTTGGGGATCTTCCTCTGTGGGGTCGTCCCGGGGGGCGGGATGAGCAACATGTTCACATTTTTGCTGGGCGGGGATCTGTCACTGTCTGTCACAATGACAGTCATCAGCAACGTGGCTGGACTGGGTAAGTTATGAAACTATAAAAGGTGACCGGAATTTGATCACTGTTTGTGTAGCCAACCATCAAGTCTTTAAATGTTATTCTAAATATTTAAAACATGTCAAAATCGACCCCTTATTTTTAAAGGGTGCCATTTGAAGGCTCTGACTCAAAGAGTCGAACCCAAATGTGAAACCTTGCTCCGCCTTTTGTCACTTGTCCATATTAGACTTTTTTTTTCTAATTTTTACAAAATCGATTTTAATTTATATCTATTTTTTTACATCTGTTTTTATATACATGTATTTATATTGACATCTATTTATCCAACAATTGACCCCCTCCCCCCCACCCCAGCCTTCATCCCGATGTGGATCTTTATACTCGGCGACTCCTTCAAGGACGACACCACCGAGTTTAAGATCCCGTATCTGAACATTCTGGAAACACTGGCAGTGGCGATACTTCCCATCTTCTTGGGGATCATCATCAAATACAAGGTTTGTTTACGCATTGGCCTTTTTAAAGGGAGCTAAGACCCGATGACCTGATATTTTTTTAAATTCAAAATTAATGCAACAATCCATCCATCCCTGTGGCGCTACAACCCATGTATTGCTTGGGCCTGTCTCACCACCTCCTTCCAATCAGGCCTTATCAACGCCTTTCTTCTCCAATATTGGATGCCCAGTTGTTGTAGATCTTTCTCTACATCATCCATCCATCTAAGCCTAGGTCTTCCCTTGAGCCGTTTTCCTCTGGGGTTTTTGCGGTGTACCCTCTTTAGTCCTCTATCATTTGACATTCTTTCTAGGTGTCCTGCCCAGCGCAGTCTGTCCTTTTTAATTTCTCCAACTATTGTGGTATCCTGATAAAGATTCTATAGTTCATTTTTGGGTCTTATCCTCCATCCGAACTCATCCTGTCTTGGTCCTTATATTTTCATGGTTGGTTCTTATCCTCCATCCTAACTCATCCTTTCTTGGTCCATATATTTTCCAATGCACACAATACCATTTTCATTTTCCCCCCTAAATGTTAAAATTATCTCAAGATTAAATTAACTGAAGGAATCCATAATTAATAAAACTTTGCAATTTCCTCAAACTATTTTGGAAGACCAAAAAAAAAAAGTCATGCTTGTGCCTATACAAGTTTAATATAAACTGAAAGAAGAAATCTGAATAAATTCTGTTCATTTGAACTGACATGTGGCGTATTATGAATAAACAACATTTTCAACAGAAATAACTGTTCGATGAATAAGAGATAAAAGTAATAGCTGTCCCCCTTTGTTTCGTCCAGTTACCAAGACTGACCAAGGTCATCATGAAGGTCCTCAAACCAGTGCTCTTAGTGGTCGTGGCGTTCGTCATCTCCCTCGGCATCTACACGAACCTCTTCATCTTCCGCCTCATCAAGCCAATGACCATTGCGGCCGGCTGCCTGCTCCCCTACCTGGGCTACGTGGTGGGGGGCGTGATCTCATTCGTCTTATGCCAGTCCTGGTGTCGTGTGAAAACCATCGCCATCGAAACAGGGATACAGGTTAGTAGGAACACTTTCACTGTGAGGTCGTTGATGCTGTTGGCTGTAAGTGTAACAGGGATACAGGTTGGTAGGACCACTTTCACTCTGAGGATGTTGATGCTGTTGGCTGTAAGTGTAACAGGGATACAGGTTGGTAGGACCACTTTCACTGTGAGGTCGTTGATGCTGTTGGCTGTAAGTTTAACAGGGATACAGGTTGGTAGGATCACTTTCACTCTGAGGTCGTTGATGCTGTTGGTATAGATCAATCCTATTTAAATCTATTGCTATGTAAAGAATAAATGAACTCCAATCATAACTTTTGGTTTTCTCTTTGTCCCCAGAACACGGGCATCGCTTTCCTGATCGTGTTTTTGTCCCTCCCACCCCCTGACAACCAGCTGGCTGCCGTCGGCCCTGCGTCGTCGGCCATCATGACGCCCCTGCCCCTCTTCGGCCTCGTTCTTTGCTACATCATCTACCACCAGTGTCGGGCCAGAGGTCAACCACAGGTCAAGGACGCCGAGGAAGACGTTGAACAGCCGAACGCCGGGAAAGAGGCTGACCAAGAGATGGAGTACCCGGTCTCAGCAGGTCACGTGGGGAACAAAGGGGCCAAGGTCAAGGAACTGCTGTGGAGCAAGGTGAGACGACCCAAGACAGACAAGGAGAAGAAACTCAAGGCGAACAAATCTGATAAAGTGAAAGCCTTGAAGGAGATCGCTCAAGGTCACGGCACGGCCGCCATTGTTGTGCTGTGGTCAAAGCTGACCAAACAACCCCCGCCCGTGCCAGTGGACGCCATCTTCAAGAATGAGATCACGGTTGCTCCCCCTGAGGAGGAAAGTTTGGTGACGTAGAGACATCCCCCGTTGGTAAACTACCGAAACATAAGACAGCTCCTGCCACAGCATTACGTCCCTTGTCTTAGATGCCTTCCGTATGTCTGACGAACCATCAGAGATTTGAACGATAACTTTTATAAGTATTAAGATATCAACCACGTATTTTTTAAATCATTCTCTCCTTGAATATTTTGAAGTGAATCTGAAAACATATCATAATGTTAACGCCTATACATCCAACCAGAGGCGTAACTAGGGGGTTGGGGTGCGGGTGGCGTGGACCCCACCGTTGAGACCTTCACAAGTGAAAAATTGTGTATGTTCCTGATATAATTTCTATGTGGGTAAGTTGTGTACCGTGTGACACTTTGAGTTACCGCACTTGGTGAAAGAAACCGTAGTGACGCCTCTGTGTCCTGTATGTGTGACAGCAGTAGACATTCGTCATAGTCATACGGGTGATGACCATATGTTTAATATGTAATACTATCGATTGATAATCGCAGACGTTTAAAATCACTTATTAATTTACATTTGTATAAAGATATGTATTATTTAATAAGATGTATTTGGTCATATTTATTATATAAAGTATTGGTTAATGTTCATATGATATTGTAGTCACATCCCCACAATGATGCATCTTCTGCCCTTGGAGATATGGCTGTTACACATACTCAATGCCATTTTCTGAAATTAATGTAGTCCTGCGTTTGAGATGCATGATTAAAAAGAATTTTCCTTCAAGGGTCAAGTATGATCAATTGTCTGAGGCCTTTAATTGTTTATGTAATTTAATCGGTCCATGTTGTAGGCACATTTACTAGATACATTTTAAACAGTTTGTTAAGTAACCATAAACGTTATCCTAATAAGTTTTTGGCTCACGTACTTCGTACTTCAGAAACCAATTTGATGTTTCAAGTTTGTAACTATCAATTGATTAGCAACTATCACTACATTGTTAAGATTCCATTGGTTCTCAAAATAATACGGTGTGTATCTGGTAAGACTTTATTATGCTACTTTGTGTGATTGCTAATGTGGGGGAAGGAAGTGCCACAATATTTCAAAGATTGGATAATTTATGAATATATTATTTTGTTGTAATGAATAAATACTGATATCAGTAATACCCCCTTTTAAAAAAATATGTATGTGTTTCTCCGTTTCGGCATCCGCACTCGTAACATCAAGGGGGGCAACTCGAGACTACAGAGTCAGCTTGATAATATAGGAGTCTTGGTATCATTGCCATTAGCCACCAAATTAACTTCGCCTAGGGCCACCAAATTAACTTCGCCTAGGGCCACCAAATTAACTTCGCCTAGGGCCACCAAATTAACTTCTCCCAAGGCCACCAAATTCACTTCGCCTAGGGCCACCAAATTAACTTCTCCCAAGGCCACCAAATTCACTTCGCCCAGGGCCACCAAATTAACTTCTCCCAAGGCCACCAAATTAACTTCTCCCAAGGCCACCAAATTCACTTCGCCTAGGGCCACCAAATTCACTTCGCCTAGGGCCACCAAATTAACTTCTCCCAAGGCCACCAAATTAACTTCGCCTAGGGCCACCAAACTAACTTCTCCCAAGGCCACCAAATTCACTTCGCCTAGGGCCACCAAATTAACTTCTCCCAAGGCCACCAAATTAACTTCTCCCAAGGCCACCAAATTCACTTCGCCTAGGGCCACCAAATTAACTTAGCCTATAACCACCAAATTAACTTCTCCCAAGGCCACCAAATTAACTTCTCCCAAGGCCAACAAATTCACTTCGCCTAGGGCCACCAAATTAACTTAGCCTATAACCACCAAATTAACTTCGCCTAAGGCCACCAAATTAACTTCGCCTAGGGCCACCAAATTAACTTAGCCTACAACCACCAAATTAACTTCGCCTAGGGCCACCAAATTAACTTAGCCTATAACCCCAAAATTAACTTCGCCTAAGGCCACCAAATTAACTTAGCCTATAACCACCAAATTAACTTCGCCTAAGGCCACCAAATTAACTTCGCCTATAATCACCAAATTAACTTCGCCTAAGGCCACCAAATTAACTTAGCCTATAACCACTAAATTAACTTCGCCTAGGGCCACCAAATTAACTTAGCCTATAACCACCAAATTAACTTCGTCTAAGGCCACCAAATTAACTTAGCCTATAACCACCAAATTAACTTAGCCTATAACCACCAAATTAACTTCGCCTAAGGCCACCAAATTAACTTAGCCTAAAACCACCAAATTAACTTCGCCTAAGGCCACCAAATTAACTTAGCCTATAACCACCAAATTAACTTCACCTAAGGCCGTCAAATTAACTTAGCCTATAACAACCAAATTAACTTCGCCTAGGGCCACCAAATTAACTTAGCCTATAACCACCAAATTAACTTCGCCTAAGGCAACCAAATTAACTTAGCCTATAATCACCAAATTAACTTCGCCTAAGGCCACCAAATTAACTTCGCCTAGGGCCACAAGAGCCACCAAATTTACTTCGCTTAACGCCTCCAAATTAACTTAGCCTAGGGCCTCCAATTCCCTTAGGCCAGCCTTGTGTCAACAGCTATGTTTGAGTGACAACAAAAGAAAAGAGAAACAAATGAAAAAAACACTAACTAGCTTACAGTTAAGCCGTAGTTTAAAAACTGAAAAGACTTCTAAGAAACACCCGGGGAAAATGTTTCAATTACAAGCCAGTGGCGTGATTTTAGGAAGGAGCACATAAATCTGTTAGCATTTTTTTTTTACAAGAGATCCCTTACTCAGAATATTGAATATTATTTTTCAGTCTCACTAAAAATATTGTAGAGAACCTGGGTGTTCTTGTGTTTACTATCTCTGGTTCTTTCATTCTATTTCTTCACACAGTACACACTCTTGGTTACTTATTGTTCAACACCAACTCAAAGACTACTGCACAACTTAATTTATGTTTCTTTCCTAACTTCTTTGCTCTAACTATGGCTACTCTATCTAATACTCATCCCTATTTCAGTGTGTCTCCTTATCTAACTGCGTTCCTATCTTCTGTCCCTTTGTCCATCTGTCCGTATAAGACGGGGGTGGGGTCGGTTTGACGTAAACCACTCTGGTCACTTTGATGTAATCACCATTCCCTCGTCCGCTGCTTCGACCCGTTCTTAATTTTCGGCGTCCTTTCATCTACATTCACCAGAGTCCAAGCTCCCGCTCAGTTCACGTCTTCAAAGAATTGTTTGCGGTTTCCATTCTCCCTGATTCCCAATTCAAGCGAGGTAACATCTGAACGTCACATTTCGCACCTCTGGCCCTCTGCTACGCTCAGGGCCTCCACAATATTGACGTAATACTTTTATTGACAAGGATTGGCTACTGTAAAGAGTTTCAAAGAATTGACCACGACAAGCGTGGTAACCGCCCCAAGCAGAGACCCAGCTTGAGTGACAGCTCCGACCCACATCAAGGCTTGTTTACCTTCTCGCAGGAAATCTCGGGCAATCGAGACTTTGGCCAGCGTCATGAAGAAGGTGGACAATGTCCAGCAGGATACCTGTGCAAGAATGTACCATACTGGTAAAGAGGTCTCTTCTGATCCAAACGTCATACATACTATAGCCTCTAAACTAAATGCCTTTCAGTCTCAACATAATAATAACTAAGTTATGTATTTAAAAAAAAGAAAAGGAAAAAAGGGGGCTGGGTAATGCGCAAAAGCCACACAGCCGTGGCCTGTGAACGCTGCGTCACTTGCCAATAGACCGGCACGGTCAGTTGATGCAATGATCTTCTGTATAGAGAGAACGTCTGTATAAATAAGAAATTAAGGTCTCCGAAGCAAGTCCATTAGACATATTTAGTTTCATTTATAAAATAGATTTTACAGAAATAAATTAAGTGGAAATTAATTACTGTTACCAATGTTTCATAATTTTGAGAGACCTCCATACGGTAAACTAAATAGTGTCAGCTTATCACGATGGAAGACCGCTGAACTGCCCTAGAAGCGGGGGCTCCGGACTCATGACAGCCGTAAGCGGCTACACCAGTTCCCAGCAGGGACACCGCAAGCGTCGACGGAGGTCATCCCGAGAAACACGAGAACCACACACGACAGCGGGTTGGCGATGCTCGGCAGGTTGACGCTCAGATGAAAGGTCCGGATGCCGTACAGCAGACACCCGAACGTCTGGAGTGACGGGAGAAGGCCATTTGTCAGCGCGCACAGCCAGACAGTCACCATTAAATAGACCACGTACCTAGAACGTGGGGACCTTGCTAATCCTTCAATCTCCACTTCAGAAAGACTTCTGTTGTATAACTTTGCTTCTACAGATATTGACTTTGAATTACTGACACATTTTCTTGCTATAACGAAGCCATTCTCTTCGCTAATAGTAGCATTTCCATGTTCGGGGTCTAGCTTATTTTCCACGGAATTCATAGTGAAGTGGAATTAGTTTTCCGATAGGTACAATTTTTCACCTAATTATTGTTCTAATCTTTAAACTCGAGCGTAATCCCGCTGACAGTAAGACCATCGGCCCAGGAGACACAAGGCAACAAGACTACACAACATCAACACGGTCATGAACGCGAAGAAGGCACTGACCCCAAACCTGGGCTCCCGAAATATGGGAAACATCAGGGGTCTAGAGTTGTCGGACATGTTTGGGATGAATAGCGTGGTCAAGACCAACGCCGAGTCATTGGGTTCCAGGGTATGGTCTTTCATGCACATGATGTTGGAGGTAGTTGTTGTAGCCTTCACGTCTTTTAGTGTTGTATGTTATAAAAGAAGTCACTTGAACTATTGCCATGTTGTGGTGTTTTCTCACCCTGACGCAGTTCGTGTCCCCGGCTCACTGACACAGTCCCCGTAACCCGGCGCCTTGACACAGTCCATGTCCCCGGCGCCCTGACACAGTCCATGTCCCCGGCGCTCTGACACAGTCCATGTCCCCGGCGCCCTGACACAGTCCATGTCCCCGGCGCCCTGACACAGTCCATGTTCCCGGCGCCCTGACACAGTCCTGTCCCCGGCGCCCTGACACAGTCCATGTCCCCGGCGCCCTGACACAGTCCATGTCCCCGGCGCCCTGACACAGTCCATGTCCCCGGCGCCCTGACACAGTCCATGTCTCCGGCGCCCTGACGCAGTCCATGTCCCCTGCGCCCTGGATCAAGGCCACAATGCTGGGGATGAGCCCACTGAACCCCTCCCCGATGAAGTAGGCCGTCATGTACTGGGGTTTGAAGACAGACATGAAGGGAAGGAATGCCACGGAGGACGTGCAGTCGACAAGCGCCAGGCAGAACTGTAGGGCCAGCAGCGCCGTGCTGTGTTCTGTGCCGGCGATCTGTGACGTCGCCCTCCAGAGGAAGGACAACAGGAGACAGGACAGGGCGCCCAATGAAATGATGACGTAGATCACCGGAACTTCTAGGTTCAAATTTGGCCAGCGACTACTGGCAACTGTAAAAACAGTAGAGCCACATTGGCAACCTGTAAAGAAAGACACGATACAATTTCATTGTGAGTTCATGAAATATACATAACATATCTAAATCGACACAGAATGTTTAGCAAATTTTTTTTCGATGAATCAACAAATCAGCTTTAAATTAAAACTACTCAACTGATAATAAAGTTCAGTTTGGCAAATACCATGCAGGCAGCTACAATGTAAGTGAAATTAGGTCTTATATTGGTAACCCCTCCAGCCGGAGTTAAAGCTATTTAACATTTATGTATTCCACCCAGTGGCCTCACTAGAATTGGTGTCACACGGGGCGGTAGCTCATGGTGTCACCCCCTAACGACTTAACCTATATAACTCCTCCGAGTTTTCCAATGCCAAATAACGGGAAAAAAAAGAGTTTTACATTTTGGTGTCACCCATTGATGGTGTCACCTGGGGCGGCCCGCCCCACCACACCCCCCTTGCGACGCCCCTGATTCCATCCCTTAGTCAGTATTATGCTGTTTTCTTTTTGTGTTAATATTGTGTAAGTTGGGTTTTAAATTATTATTATTATTTTTTTGCTTAAATTTACTCTTTAAAAAAGAATTTACCGATCTACAGAGCAGTGAAAAGAATTTATTTTACAGGAGATCATTGTTGTGGGATGAATCAGCACAATAATTTCAACAATAGTCCTATCCTATCCTATCCTATAAAGAAAAAAGCATCAGCAATCTTTACAGTGACTTACAGAATCAACAATTACTTCTACACCTACTACAACAATCATAATAACAACTCTTATTACAACACACAATACATAATTATTACAACCCTTACTACAACAGTTATTGCAACACTTACTACAACATTTAATACAACACTTACTACAACAGTTATTACAACACTTAATACAACAGTTATTACAACACTTACTACAACAGTTAATACAACACTTACTACAACAGTTATTACAACACTTACTACAACAGTTATTACAACCCTTACTACAACAGTTATTGCAACACTTACTACAACAGTTATTACAACACTTACTACAACAGTTATTACAACACTTACTACAACAGTTATTGCCACACTTACTACAACATTTGTTACAACACTTAATACAACAGTTATTACAACACTTACTACAACAGTTAATACAACCCTTACTACAACAGTTATTACAACACTTACTACAACAGTTATTACAACACTTACTACAACAGTTATTGCCACACTTACTTGTTCAACAACGACCATGTAAGATGGTAGATTTCAGGCAGAGATTTTCGACCAGAAGTTCCAACAAAAATGCCGCAGATGTCCACCCAGGACAAGACGCCGAAGAGGATGACCAGACCGTAGACCAGGAAGTTGGTTTCTTTGACCGAACGATGAACAGGTGTCATTGTTGGTGCGATGGTGAGGTGAATCAACGAGATTATGAACTTAGACCTCAACAGTTAACGAGCTTTCAGTGAGACTTCAGTAACTATGAGCTATCAGTGAGACTTCAGTAACTATGAGCTATCAGTGAGACTTCAGTAACTATAAGCTATCAGTGAGACTTCAGTAACTATGACCTATAAATGAGACTTCAATAACTAACGACCTATCAGTGAGACCTCAGTAACTACGAGCTATCAGTGAGACCTCAGTAACTAACGACCTATCAGTGAGACCTCAGTAACTAACGACCTATCAGTGAGACCTCAGTAACTACGAGCTATCAGTGACGCTTCAGTAACTATTAGCTATCAGTGAGACTTCAGTAACTATGAGCTATCAGTGAGACTTCAGTAACTA
>MUZC01004428.1:116059-147344 GCA_002072015.1 Radix auricularia | reverse complement strand
TTTATAGGTTCTAAGAAGTAGTAACTACTAAGAAATAAATAATACATTATTACTTACCAACGACGTGGAAACAACAGTTTTCGCTATGAATCGTGTTAGAGCTTGCATTCTAGAAATATTACCAGCAGACTTGTGCAGAATATTTGTGTTTAATTAAGTTTATTACCAAACATATCGGTAATTTTCCTTGAGGCAGAAGAGTTGGAAACTGGCAACTTGGTTGATTTACTGGGTGCTGCCGCTACTTTAGTCTTCTCTTTCTCTTCCATAGCATCATTTTCTTTCTTGTGGCAAGCTTTTAAATGCCGTTTTAGATTTGTGGGATTCCTTCCCACGAGCAGTATGTCGCATCTCTTACCGTCGTTAGTCACCAAACATTCACTTTTGTTTAAATCTATACGGTACGTGAAATAATCCCAAACATCACTCGATTTTAGGCGTCCACTAACTCCACCAACACCAGTTCCTGCTGTTGTCATTGTCAACTTTCAACGTTAATTAATTGTATTATTTTGATGACTTATATTATCGCCCAGTTGATGCGCATGCGCGATCATCAAAGAAATTAGGTCATAATAATTTCTTAGAATAGACCGCAGTACCGGAAAAGAACGATAAACGGGGATTTTAGTTTTTATTTCGTTGGGGAGTTTTAGTTTCAGTTTTTATTCAGTCTTTTGTCTACCAGATTTAGTTTTCGTCTAGTTTTAATCTTGCTGCTAATTTTAGTTTTAATTTTAGTTCTCGTTGACGAAAAGGTCAACATTTTCGTTGACGAAGGTTTTAGTTTCAGTTTTCGTCGACGAAAACAACACTATTGTTTACAAAATTTACATATCACCTTTGGGCTTACTGACAAAAATAATGTACATATATTGTGATTTGTGCTACTAATTTCAATTTAAAAAAGTGTTTCCATGTATTCTTTGTATGTATATGAGGTACTAAAGCAAATATAAATAGCTATAATAAGGCGATTGTATAAATTCTAATACTAGTACATGAGAGACGACGAAATGTAAACAAACCTTGTTACGCCGTGTAGCACAATTCTCTTGATAATAATTGAACTTTCCATATCAGGTTCTTCTAAGGATCTTTCTTCATCAAAAATATGTTCTAAGGCATAACTATATTCTTCTTCACTATCATAATCTGAATCCAAATACATGATAACAATGTTTTTGTCCTTAACAACAAGCTACTTGTGTGTACAAAACGTGAGGAAGATGGCGGAAGAATTTTTTTTATTATGAAATTTTGACACCAGATTTTTCAAAAAATAATAAAGTAAAAGAGTTTTCCTTATTGCTAAATAAAAATTTAACATTTCAACATAGTAGATTTATAATTTCGCACTTAAGCTTAAATTAATATAAAAGTTATGATTTTTTGATGTCATGTGACAGATATGACCCATTCTTCCGTCTTTTGAGAGTTAATGGAGGATTATGATAAGATTGATTGGGTCTATTTTTAAAAAAAACTTGTGCGGACCGGATACGTATGGCTGACAGACCAACACTTTGAAAAGCACTGGTGTAAATAGCTCCTTGCCTATTGTATTTGTGGGTCTTTGTGTGGGGGCAGATATGGGTGAAATGTTTTATAATCTAAAATTAGGACAGAAAATTGGTGTATGCTAGAAGCCTTTGTGGTGGTAAAATGATACCAAAGTTTGTATAGTTTGAATGCTATTAAAACCGGCATTTGTTCTTCACTTGTATTTGTACCACTTTGGCAGTTAAGATCATTCTTTTTATTTCTTCCCCACCCCCTCCCGGTAAAATAAATTTTTCTGGGGATTATGCATTCATTCATTGTTTGAAAAAAAAAGGCTTCTTAAAGATAAAAGTATTAGATATTAGAAGAAAAAAAGGAGGAGAAGTGTTATTGATAATTTTTTGTTGTTGTTCTGGGTATGTCGTCTGAACTCAAGAGGAAGTGACGTGCTTCTACGTAAAAGATGATTTCCTATGAGGTACTGCAGTGGAATGAAATATTAGTAGCGTCTAGGGCTGAATATATATGAAATAACGGAATAGAGTTAGATAGAATTTTTAATTTAGAATCTTACACAAAATTTGGGGTGAAAATGACGTTTCGTGTCAAGTGAGCCTTCTCCCTCGTCTGACGTCTGCGATTCCTCCAAGAACATAAGTCACCTACGAGAATCCTCCGAGCATCCATATCCTGTGTCAGCCTCTCCAGGATATTCGATTCATTGCCTGTTCTGTTAATGCCTGCCTCCAATTATCGGCGCCAAATGTTTCTTGGACGACCTCTTTTTCGTTTTTCCCGTGGGTTTGATTAACGGCTTACCCTGTGTGTGTGTTTAATAAACTGATAAGCTGTTTTTGTACCTCTTTATTGCTCTTCTTTAAAGAAAGAGCCTTAATTTTTAAAGCTTAAAATAGTGTTTTCATAGCTGGACAACAAACATGTTAACATAAATACCTGAAAATTTCAGCAAATACACACGTCATATAGAAAATACATTTTTTAAAAAGCAACAAAAGCAACAAAGAAAAAAATAAGGTTTTAACTTCTCATTTGTATAGTTTATAACTCTTATAAATAAAAATGAAAACATTCCTAAAATATCAATGAAAGTAAAATGAAACCACGATAAGAATTAAGTAAACAAGACTCAAAATGCTCATACTTAAACAATCGTTCATAAATTAACTATTCAGATATCAAGTAGACCTGACTAAAGTATAGAGATCTAGTAGACCTGACTACAGTAAAGAGATCAAATAGATCTGACTACAGTACAGAGATACAATAGATCTGACTACAGTACAGAGATCAAATAGATCTGACTACAGTAAAGAGATCAAATAGATCTGACTACAATACAGAGATCAAATAGATCTGAGTACAGTACAGAGATCAAATAGATCTGACTACAATACAGAGATCAAATAGATCTGAGTACAGTATAGAGATCAAATAGATCTGACTACAATACAGAGATCAAATAGATCTGAGTACAGTACAGAGATCAAATAGATCTGACTACAATACAGAGATCAAATAGATCTGACTACTATACAGAGGTCAAATAGATCTGACTACAATACAGAGATCAAATAGATCTGAGTACAGTACAGAGATCAAATAGATCTGACTACAGTATAGAGATCAAATAGATCTGACTACAGTACAGAGATCAAATAGATCTGACTACAATACAGAGATTAAATAGATCTGACTACAGTACAGAGATCAAATAGATCTGACTACGGTATAGAGATCAAATAGATTTGACTACATGACATGAATACAGTATAGAGATCTAGTTGACATGAGTACAGTATAGAGATCTAGTTGACGTGAGTACAGTACATAGATCTAGTTGACGTGAGTACAGTACAGAGATCATCATGTTACGGAAAAGAGGTCACAAGTAGACCAGCATGTCAGCTAAAAATTTATGCAAACAACTTACATTTCTGCAACATCTGTTGTGGATAGCTACATAACAATCCAACAAGGCGTCTATTTAAACAACAAATGTTTCAGTAGCTTTCATAACAACCCAACAAGGCGTCTATTTAAACAACAAATGTTCCACCAGTTTTCATAACAACACAACAAGGCGTCTTTTTAAGCAACAAATGTTTCACTAGTTTTCATAACAATCTAACAAGGCGTCTTTTTAAAAAATAAATGTTTCACTAGCTTTCATAACAATCCAACAAGGCTCCTATTTAAACAACAAATGTTTTATTAATTTTCAGAGCAGTTATTGTATTTTTTGTGGCTTTCATTTTAATCAGAATAAATTTGTAACAAAAGCCAACACAAATGTTACAATTAAATAACATTTTTTATCATAAAATCTCGTAATAAATTGTTACAATCAAATAACATTTTTTATCATAAAATCTCGTAATAAAATGTTACAATCAAATAAATTTTTTATCATAAAATCTCGTAATAAAATGTTACAATCAAATAACATTTTTTATCATAAAATCTCGTAATAAAATATTTAATGTACGTCTTTGACGCCCCCATCTTTTTCCAGCTTTGATAAAGCACAAATGACGTGTAATGGTCCTTGAATTGAGGTTTTCAATCTTCTTCTGTTCATTTAGATGATCCCAAGACTGAAGTAGCGGTTCTCAATAAAACACAACGGGGTCATAGCAGCACCAAGAGACGGCCACAGCCAATGCCAAGCCGAGGATAAGGCTCACACATTTTTAAAATTTTAATAAATAAAATGAGAACTGTTTTTTTTTTTAAAAATAAGTCATCTTGGTCATCGATTTCTGTGAGTTCTTACATATATTATTGAATGACTAAATGCAATCTTTGAATCTGTCAAAGATTTCATATTGAACAAAGATAAAAAATAAAAATAAAATTGCAATGATCAAAGACACTTTGATTTGATAAAAGATTCCGGAATGACGAAAATCAATTTGATAATATCAAAGATTCTGAAAGTGACCAGAGACAGTTTGATTCTTTATGCTCCTTGGTAGGTGACCTCACTGACACGCCCCCCCCCCCGGTGGGTGACCTCACTGACACGGGTTCCCCACGGTGAACAAGTCGTAAACGTTGACCAATAGAAAAGTGACCAGCGCGCCAGCCAGGGAGCCAGCTTGTGTGGCGGCCCCTATCCACAGCAGCGCCTTCTTGCCGACCAGACGAAACTCGGTGGCTATCGAAACCTTGGTGTACGTCAGGAGGAAGACCACTAGTGTCCAGCAGATAATCTGTAAGTTAAACACATATCAGATTGTAAGAAAGCAACAAAACACAACGATAGTTTTAGGGATATGGTCTAAAAGCAGAAATTTAATTGGTCTCTCCGTGTATTTTGTACCCACTTAATTGGGGTTGTTATAAGTTTTAAAGATAAAAGTTCGCGTGTTTTCTTCAAAGTAAAAAAAAATAATTCAATTCTAAATAATTTAAACAAGTAATAAATCTCAAATTCTGATAGACCAATCAGTAAATAGTTTATTATATTCTTTGAAAGGTTCTAAAACGTACGTGTGGGGTGCAGACAGCGTTGAGTGTGGTGAAAGTAGAACATTTGACGTGGTTGGGTGAAGTATATCATTTGGGCTCCAAAGGATTTAAACTAGAAGAATTAATGTTCTAGTTTTTTCTACGACGAGTTCAAAGTATATATACAGTTAGTTTGCGTTACAAGAAGCACTATTTTTAAATGCCAGTTGTCGGTGTAAATCACTGGTTTATTTTAACGATCATACATATTGTCACGTGAGACATTTGCTATGAAAGCAATGCGGTGGCGTGTTAGCGTCAAACGAAGGCCAATGTCCAGGCCAGAGTGTGTGTGGTCGCTGGTAGAAAAACACGGAACAAGATTCGAGCTGTGGAGCTAGAAGTTGAGAAGTGAAAGAGAGAGAGAGATGAGGCTAGGGAAGCAAAAGGAACAGTGTTGTAATATTGTAGGATAAGTGTGCAGATTTGTTTTTGAACTATTAAAGAACATATTTCCTGGAATTGATTAATGAAGCGAATTATTTCGGAATTATTGTGTGAGAGAGGAGACTGCTTGACAAGCCCACAAAACACACGGAAAATGGGTCAATCACGAAGAGGTGGGTCAATCACGAAGAGGTGGGTCGATCACGAAGAGGTGGGCACCCAGTGACATAAAATGGTGCCTCGGCTGTGACACAGAAAGACCATTTTAGTAACGTTATAACAGCCAGTTGCATGCCGTAAGTTCTGTGTGTTTTCTGTTCTCTGTGTAATTTGATATTTTTCCCCCATACAAAACATTATGTCTTATAATGTTGGCTCTGAAAACTGGTGGTGATATTTACATATCTTTTCCTCGCTGATATATTACCCCTGATATCAATAAAAATTAAAACTCACCAACACAAATGAGCCAGCAAACTGCCCCACCAGCGGGGGCTGGGGGCTGGCCGCTGCGGTGTACACGACGTACGCAGCTACGCCGGTGCTCAGGGTCGTCATCAATGTCGTCATCTTCACTGACGTCATCTTCAGAAACACTAGCGCCAGGCAAGCCACGGGGTTGGCTATACTCGCCATGTTGGCACTCAGGTGGTAGGCCTGGATGCCGTACGGCAGACACGAGTAGCTCTGTAGGGACGGTAACACGCCATTGGACAAGGCGTTGAGCCAGGCCGTGAGGAGCAGGTAGTAGGCGAACGTCCAGGACGGCATCCCTTTGGATTTCTTCAGCGCTTTCAGACTCTTAAAGGCGGCGTCAACGTCGAGATCACGTGACTTGGAGTCCAAGACACGCACCGCGTCTGACGATGTGTTGACCCTGCAGTATATTTCGATCTCCTTCATTTCCTTTTCAGAGACCGCGACCGCATCAGCGGAGTCCTGCTTGGAGAGTATTTTGTAGTTCTCCGTGACGTCATCCCCTGCGTCCTGCTTGGACAGCATTTTGTAGTTCTCCAAGACGTCATCACCGGAGCTGTTGGAGGCGGGTAGGCTGGAGTACTCCCTCCGGCAATAGGACCAGTAGTTGAGGAGGATGAACGCGACAAGACTTCCAATAAGTAGCGCCATCAGCAGCAGGAAGAAGGTCTGCACGCCGAACCTCGGTTCCTGGTACTTGGGGTAACTAACAAACTCAGACGGTAGTGTGGAGACGTTGTAAGGTGACGTTGTTGAATTTAACGCGTCTTCTTGGGGCGCGTGAGTGGAGTTGAAGACGAGGGTGTCGTTTTTGAAAATCGGCACCCTGATGCAGTCCATGTCCCCGGCGCCCTGGATCAAGGCCACAATGCTGGGGATGAGCCCACTGAACCCCTCCCCGATGAAGTAGGCCGTCATGTACTGGGGTTTGAAGACAGACATGAACGGAAGGAATGCCACGGAGGACGTGCAGTCGACAAGCGCAAGGCAGAACTGTAGGGCCAGCAGCGCCGTGCTGTGTTCGGTGCCGGCGATCTGTGATGTCACCCTCCAGAGGAAGGACAACAGGAGACAGGACAGGGCGCCCAGTGAAATGATGACGTAGATCACCGGGACCTCCATCATTTTGTGTGGCCAGATGGTGCTGGCGATTGTGTAAGCAAACGGTGCCACATTCGCTATCTGTAGAAGTAAGATGTGAATCGATGAATGAAATAATGGGGACCGTTGTTATTGGGGTAGATTTGAAGACTTATCTTCGCAAAATGGTTTTGTCAAGTCTATATATAGCATGACTCATTGCGGAAATTTTTTTTTGCTTTGACGTATTTCAAAAATGGTAGTAAATTGTAATTCGGTATAAAAAAAAATTCAAATCCCATTAAAATTCATTTTATTGGAAATATTAAATGAATATTTTTTAATACTTTAAATGGTTGCTAAAGTAAGAAGGTTACATTTCTTTTAGGAAATATAATTTAACACTTCAAAATAGATTTAAAAATAAATAAATACATTTTTCAAAATTTAAAAAACGGATGTTATCCATTGATAAACACTAGAATCCAGTACGTGAAACTTACAATTTTCCCCTTGGACTTCAACTATACATTTTACATTGTGGCTGATTTGGTATTGGAAAATGTGAAATAAAATTGGAGGTAGGGCCATTAAAAAGCTGAAAACGATTGATTATGGATCTAACATGTGATATTTTGTGCTTTAAAATACATAACTAAAAATTCTGAGACATTAAATATATTATCAAAAACGAAAGGCTGCCTTAACAGACAAATCGAAACTAATGTTCTCTAAAGATTATGTCCCATGTTGACAGCTGACAAGTATAGTTACGCCTCTTAAATATAACATTCCTCATGTTATACCCATTTAATACCTATGACTGCCATGTTATACCCATACCTGTATAGTGACTGCTATGTTATACCCATACCTGTATAGTGACTGCTATGTTATACTCATACCTGTATAGTGACTGCTATGTTATACCCATACCTGTATGGTGATTGCTATGTTATACTCATAGCTGTATAGTGATTGCTCATACCTGTATAGTTATTGCCATGTAAGACGGCAGGTCCCATCCCTCAGGTAAGTTTTGAACAAGGACAGGTAACTCGACCCACAGCCCGTTGATGTCCACCCAGGACGAGACACCAAAGAGGATGACCAGTAGGTAGACGGTCAAGCTGATGTTACCACATCGACACAAGTCTTGACTCATGTTGAACTTGTGCTAAGGTCAAAGGTCGATGCGATGGCTGAATTTGAACTTATTCTAGGGCTGAATCCATAAGATGCTCGATATTGACACCCATGATTGGTTGCACATCTGTTAAAAGCCCTTTTTGGTGTTTCGGCATTATTGTCTGAGGATACCTGCATATGCCATTTTTAAAAGTCTGTTTTTTAAGCTCTTTAAGCCCTTGCACTTGGGACTCTAAGAGAAGATAGATGCGTACAAGTGCTGGGAATAAAATAAAGAAAAACGTTAGTTAAAAATTTATCGTTATCTCAGCACGGCTGAGTTTAAAGGAATTTTGAGATGCGATTTGAAAATAAATTTCTTACAACTAATCAGAGATAAAATATATCTGTATTGTAAGAAATATTAGAACCTCCATGGCAATCATCCTACACATCGGTCATTGTCTTCTTGAGGGCCAGACAAAGATTCTTTCTTGAACGGCCCTGGCAAACACATTCAAATTTTAGTGCGTACCCGGTGCGTAACTAGACGCGTCGATTCGAATGTCTTGAACGCGTTCAACTAATATAATATCTCGGCCGAACTTTGAGAAGGTGGAAACTTGGGTGGGAGGGAATGGATGTCAAATACTTAGACAGTGGCACATTTTTTTAGGTTATTTAGCTTCCATCTCTGCACCTAGACTTGTGCTACACTGGTCACTCGGCCAATAATTCTCAGTATCCATTGCTACCAGTATCATTGCGTCTATTGATCCACATACACTCTCAGCATCACATATTGCTACATGCCAGGTAAAATAACTTACAAGTTACTTCAGAGAATGTGTAAAATAAATGATTAGGTCTATAGGCAGATATTCGCCTTGTTTTATTGAGGGCCACAACATGACGTCATAGGCGTCTCTCACTTACTTAGTCACCAAGTGAGTGTTGATGACAAAAAAAGCCTACTTAAATAACTAACAATTATTTACCTTTGTTTCAACTAACATGCTTACCTTAGTGACAATTTGTTCACCTTTATGACAACCGACTTGTTTACTTTAGTGACATCTCACGCGGTTACCTAATGTCCACCTTAGTGACAGCAGCAGGGAATCGTTAATACATGTCAACATAGTTCACATGTGTACATATCGTGTTAATATCCTAATTTTATATCTAATACACGGCTGTTTGTTTACTGTTCGCTTGATTTACATTTAGTCACCACACAAAAACAATGAACACGGCAACTAACAGACACTCGTGCAGGCCATGTTATCTTTATTCAATTAGCACTCGATGGAATGGGCTAAGTTTATAATTAAGTAGCCAGACAGATGTTATGAGGCAAAGGCGTGACCAGCAGGTGGGACGGGCGCTGAATGAGTGACATCAATAGTGCGGGTGGAATGGGGAAGAAGTGGGAGGGAATGAGACCACGTGTGACCGTTAAATGTGTTACGTTAAAATGGGATGACTGTACTGTAAGTTAAGGAGGTTATCTAAGCACATTGAACGCTCTTAGTTATAATAGCGTGAATGTTAAAATGTGGCTTGTAATTAAAGTCACATTTAGTTATAATAGGGTGAATGTTAAAATGTGGCTTGTAATTAAAGTCACATTTAGTTATAATAGCGTGAATGTTAAAATGTGGCTTGTAATTAAAGTCACATTTAGTTACACTAATTGATGTTAAAATATAGAATGTAATTAGTGTCATAATGAGTTAAAAAAAAAATAAAATAAAGATGTTAAAGTGAGGGTTTTAATGAAAGTTAGTCCCCAGACCATATCCACGAAGATGATACAAATTTCATAAACCAGAAGCTTAGCTAAGTTGGACAAAAAGGGTGGAGGGGGGGGGCGTGTCGTCCGAGGACGGCAGACAAACATGCTGTCTAAATGGCTTTGATAAAATGGATTTAAAAATGTTTCGGAGTTAAAAAGGGGATTAATGGCCCATATCAACCCAAATCACTTTAGCTACACCTCTGCTAGTGGTATCGAAATGGCCGTCCACATATAACAAATGTATGTAACGGGCGGATGTTGTATTATTATATAATATATAAAATATACAAAAAGAAATGATGAACTGTGAAGTACATCTCAATTAATCGTCAGGCATAAACAGTTTGATCAGGGGTGGATGGCGGGTGAAGGAATTTTCTAACATCAAGGGAGGGGGGAGGAACTGTGGTTCTAATCTCAATCGTGAACGAATTTATCCCCATTGGGGTGTTTCCAAGGGCTATAATGTGACAAGCTAGGAATCTACCCCACCCCTAACCCCCCTATTCGTTCGCATTGACTGTATTGAGGGAAGTGGTTGAAGAAGAAGACATTGAGGGTCGCAAAGACTCTCTAACAGCCTAGTTTCTCTCAACTCGTTATTATAATGCATCTTGTGATCCGAAAGTCTGAGATTCCATCTTGTCAACTGTCTGTAATAAACTCAGATCTGTGTAGGCGCCAAACTGTGTCCCGGATGTAGAACTAAAAAAAAAACCCATTTCCAAGAATTCTATTGTCTCCACACTTGATAAAATCGAACTCTGACACACAATTCAGGGGAGAGAGTTCCAGACTTTTGGACGGAAAGCCACGAAATAAACAATAATGATAATAGAGAACTCTTTAGCGCAATGAATGTATGAAATTACTTCTGTCCTTGCCAGGTCTTTTCACTTGGCCTCGTCTTGTTCAACTCTTTAGATTGTTATGTGCCAGGACAATTTTATAAATTGTATTTTAGAATATATTTAAAATTAGCTTTATATCAACGTACACGATGCATATGGATCCGATATTTTAAAGGCTTGAACATAAATAAAGTGAACCTTTCGGAATGTGAGGGTTTTGTATATAAATTATGAAGAAATTTCCAAAATTTTAAATTTCTTGAAAGTTTTTTTCTTCAACCTTCGGTCATTGAATTTTTTTTTAAAAATCGTCACACTTTAAAACATGTTTTATCAATAACACGGATAAAATTATTCACTTTTAAAATGAAATAATAGAAAACCAAAATCTCTCCAAAAAATGTTGTTCTTATAACAATGATAAAACTTTTAAAAATTGTTTTGTTTAACAAATGTTTGTTGCAAATACATATGAATTTATGTATATATATATGTATATATAAACATACATATTATATATAATGTTTTAATATATATACATTAATAGGGGGGGGGTTGGAGGCGAGCAGCTATGGCAGCTCGTAATTTGCAGACACTCGAATGTCCAGCATTACTTGTTCAAGTCAGTTTTTAGTTAGTATTTAATTTTGATTGCCTATAGTAACGGTGTGTTAACAGGACTCGTGTGTTAACAGGACTTGTGTGTTAACAGGACTCGTGTGTTAACAGGACTCGTATGTTAACAGGGCTCGCGGGTTAACATGACTCGTGTGTTAACAGGACTCTTATGTTAACAGGACTCGTGTGTTAACAGGACTCGTATGTTAACAGGGCTCGCGGGTTAACATGACTCGTGTGTTAACAGGACTCGTATGTTAACATGACTCGTGTGTTAACAGGACTCTTATGTTAACAGGACTCGTGTGTTAACAGGACTCGTATGTTAACAGGGCTCGCGGGTTAACATGACTCGTGTGTTAACAGGACTCGTATGTTAACAGGGCTCGCGGGTTAACATGACTCGTGTGTTAACAGGACTCTTATGTTAACATGACTCGTGTGTTAACAGGACTCGTATGTTAACAGGGCTCGCGGGTTAACATGACTCGTGTGTTAACATGACTCGTGTGTTAACAGGACTCTTATGTTAACATGACTCGTGTGTTAACAGGACTCTTATGTTAACATGACTCGTGTTTTAACAGGAATCTTATGTTAACATGACTCGTGTGTTAACAGGAATCTTATGTTAACAGGACTCGTCTGTCAACAGGACTCGATGTTAACAGGACTCGTATGTTAAAAGGACTCGTATGTTAACAGGACTCGTATGTTAAAAGGACTCGTATGTTAACAGGGCTCATATGTTAACTACGGCCGCAATAGAAGAGGTAAATAACCAAAGTTTTCGTAACTGTAATAGAGAGGGGTTGGGGCTGTTGATAATCCGGCCATAGATGCCAATGGTTTGTAATCAGAAAAATCTATGAATTACTGAGAACAGTTCTTGAACCACCAACTACGAGGTTCAAAGTATATCTTAGATTAGAGGACCTTCTTAAATATATCTAAGTTAATTAATAATAAAAGAAAGCAACTGATTATTATTCTGTAAATAAGAATGCCCTTAATACATAGAGCCATATTTAGATGTTCCCCTTAGCTATTTGAGATATGGGGGCCCCCTTTAACTCCAGATATTCTTTCAGTGCCAAATATGAATGTAAATAATTCCGGGGCTCCCAAAAAGGTGGGGGCCCTAAGTCCTAAGCTATAGTTGGTTTAGCAAATAATAGATAGTACCAGCACTGATAATAATTTAATACCTTAAACGTAATGTTTATGTCATTGTTTGACACCTCAGAATTTTTAAATTTTATCTATAAAAAAATAGTTCTAAACACCCCCTCCCCACAGACCTAGTTGAGAAAACCCGCGCAGCTTTCATTGTCTTGTCAGACACAGTGTTGTCACTAGTTAAAGTCTGAGTAAAGTAAACTGTCTGTCGGAATGATGCAATACTCAGAACTCTTCTCTGAGTACAGTCAGTACACATGACACGATGTGTGTACGCCAACTGTACACTGTACATGTTCATTTATGAGTTTATGTCATGTCAGGACTATGTCACAGTGTCATGTCATTTATTTCATCCCTTCAGTAGAACCTTATTTATCTATTTGACATCAGTTTGATCACGTCCTTACCTTGTCTGAGCACTGAATGTCCCCGACATGGTAAACACACACATATCCTCATACCCACACAAATCCGGCTAACTGACGACACACCGAGCGTGTCGCCGAAAGTGCTGTGTCATGTTATAAAAGCCGGTACACAGACCCTTACACACGCCTCGGTACATGCTTCGACAGTTATTCAATTAGACCTACTGCGTGTAACACGCTCTGCGTGGGTCGATACACACGCGTGACCTTTGCAGCGTTTTCATGGTACACACAGACTCAACTCGAAGCGCCCCGCACAAAGGTCAACACTTTACAGTAGTTAGAAAAAAAACAAGCTTGAAAAAAAATATTGACAAGAGTTTAAGTGAAAATTAAACCCTTATATATTGAAATTTAATAATACTCAAACTGGGTTAAAAAAAAAATTTAAAAAAAAAAAAACCTATAAATTTTAAAATGAATTTATAGCAGACGATTGAGGTATTCTAACTTTTCAGACTTACAAATTTGGCATTTTCACCTGTTCCTATAAATTATACCAGTGGATAAAAAAAAGAACATAACTCAAGAAATGAATATAAACCTTCAGTACGAGCCCATCCATTCATAGTCGGCGTTTCATCAGGAGTCATGTAAGTTTGACACATTTGAGACAAGCAGCTTGTATCAGAACACTTTTCAGATTAGTACTTTCGTCAGTAAATATTTCAGACCAACAACTTCCGTCAATAAACATTTCAGACCAGTTCTTCTGTCAATGAATATTTCAGACCAGTACTTCCGTCCCTAAACATTTCAGACCAGTACTTCCGTCCCTAAACATTTCAGACCAGTACTTCCGTCCCTAAACATTTCAGACCAGTACTTCCGTCAGTTAACATTTCAGAGCAGTACTTCCGTCAGTAAACATTTCAGACCAGTACTTCTGTCAGTTAACATTTCAGAGCAGTACTTCCGTCAGTAAACATTTCAGACCAGTACTTCCGTCCCTAAACATTTTAAAACCAGTACTTCCGTCCCTAAACATTTCAGACCAGTACTTCCGTCAGTTAACATTTCAGACCAGTACTTCCGTCCCTAAACATTTCAGACCAGTACTTCCGTCAGTTAACATTTCAGAGCAGTACTTCCGTCAGTACATACAAGTGACTACAAGTGACTGGGAGTGTAAGGCAGAAGACCGATCTACGTGGCGCACAGTTGTCAAAGAGGGCGTCATAATGGAGGAGGCTACAGACAGAAGAGCTAGGAGAAAGGCCAAAACATTTGGAAGCACAGAACTCGTGTGTAAAAACTGTAGCAAAGACTGTCACTCAAGGATAGGACTGCACAGCCACTCGAGAATGCAACCCAACCCAACGGTGATGCACCATCGTCTCGCGAGACGGAAGGATGCCGGATACTTCCGTCAGTTAACATTTCAGAACAGCAGCTACCAACGATTCACGGAAATATAATTGAACTGGCTTTGACTTTGCCTGAGGTGCAACAAACAACGGCCGTGTCAAGGTATCGGTAAGAAAACTTCGCCAACAAACAAAACAAATGTCCACTTTTTTTTTTCGTTCGTTTTTTGTGTGTGGTTATTTTAATGGAGAAGGTTTTCTTCTTAAAGTCACGTTCGTTGTGTTGTTGTGTAGTATTTAAACAAACTCCTGCTTTTTTTCTTTCCTTTTTTCCCTTTCCTTTTTTGACCAGCTCTCACATTGGGAAAACAAGTTCAGGTTAACCTCCATGGCAAGGCAACCGATATCGCTTGTGAGAAGCGCCCTACGCCGTGAATGTGGTAGTGGTATCATACCGTCCATCAAGCTCCCTACGCCGTGAATGTGGTACCATGCCGTCCATCTAGCGCCCTACGCCGTGAATGTGGTAGTGGTATCATACCATCCATCAAGCGCCCTACGCCGTGAGTGTGGTACCATGCCGTCCATCTAGCGCCCTACGCCGTGAATGTGGTAGTGGTATCATACCATCCATCAAGCGCCCTACGCCATGAATGTGGTACCATGCCGTCCATCTAGCGCCCTACGCCGTGAATGTGGTAGTGGTATCATACCATCCATCAAGCGCCCTACGCCGTGAATGTGGTACCATGCCGTCCAACCAAGTCTCGTAGTGTTTGGACATGAAATCGTACTGACAACAGAGAACACCTTGTAGAAGAATAGTGGGGCAGACTGGGTGATTTTGTTTTCTTTTTAAAGTTGGGTGGCCACTACTTAGAGATTTTGTTTCAAGGAAGAAATGAACTTAAGTTTTAAGTGCCCCAGGTTGGGACAAACAATAGCTGAGCCATTGATGAATAGCCTAGATCAGTGCTTCTCAAACTTTTTTAGTATGGCGGTCCGGCAGGAGTTCTTCCTTTGCGTCATGGACAGGTGAACCAATTCCCCTCTACTGACGATTTGGAGAAGTGTAATTTATTTTATTTTATTTGCTTCAATAGGTGCGCGTATTGCCAAAAATTGACATATTTTATAGGTCTAGTATTAATTGTGGCAAGCGGAGGAATATAATTATGTTTTTGTCATTTCTAAATAATGTCTGCGGATCGGCGGCGGATGGTCCACGGGCCGGCACCAGTCCGCTTACAACTACTTTGAGAAGCACTGGCCTAGACATTATCGAAATGTAAGCTTAAAATGTATTCGTCCTTGTCAGTAAACTAATTCATCAGTGCGACATAATTCAGACTTTTCAGTCTGAAACTGACATATAAATCTTTTCACACCTGACAGATGAATCTTTCCACTCATACAATCATAAAATCTGCCCATCATACAAATGATTAGAGATGTTCCCATTAAGTATGTAATCGTAAAATATCTGTGTCATTCATGTATCTTACATGTTTGATGTGTTCTGGACACCGGTACTAACCAGGCAATTATGGACACATCACGTGGTACAGTGGTCACACAGTGGAGAATTGAATTCGTCCATTAGCAAAGCTATGTAGAAATAATTGAATGACGGACTGGAACATTTAATTGGTAACAACAGAGGTGAATAACATTAAAATACTTCATTTAACGGTTCATAGAAGCAGAGGCGTTCCTTGAGTTAAGGCCGTTCATGACAAAAAATGGGCCACTTATCGAAAAAAGCCACCCATTCATATAAATGAAAAAGTGGCGCCCCAGGTGGATATTCTCCACCGCAACTCTGTTTCCTTTGTTGCTGTGTGGACACCATGAAAGCACCCGGATGTATGCCACTTGCCCATCCACCGAGGTGACTTTTATTTCCCATATAGGTGAATAATTTCATAAATGGCATGCAGCCCCTATGACAGAAGTCCCAATGACGTCACAAATTTTTATAAACAAGCTGTTCGCAAGCCAAGGTACTAAATGATTAAAAGGCCCCATATAATGCTTGTTAACCTCAGCCACCTCAATACCCCATGTTGACTTTACTGGCAGGTTTCAATGTTAAGGACAACTTCTACAAGAGTGAAGAGGGAAATTTGCCCTATAATCTACCCCATAACATATCAAAGGCGAACTCCTTGTTTAATAAGGCGATAGACCTGACTTAAGACCCGTAAATTCACAGAAAAGCAAGAGCAATCACAAAGTAACACACTTATGCACCTACACACACACACACTCACGTACACACACACACACAGTCACAAACTTATGCTCACACACACACAGACTCACGTACAAACACACAATAATTTTTTAAAATTATGATTTCCCTATAAAGAAAATATATCCCATCTTTGAATTCTCTACACCACCTAACGTTTGGGTGAGACCACTAAAGTTCAATAACCTCGTCTCTGGCGCACGAATGAACTATCTTCACATGAACATATTTACTGTCGTAATCGATGATGACTATAAGACTATAAGAGATCAGATCGCTTCACTCTAATAATAATGTGTGTCCTGGGTTAAGAACACGCACACAAACATACGGGTGACCCGTGGTGTGATATAGGCTAGAAAAGCATTTTGTCTATTCCACCCTGTTCCACCCTAATCCACCCAGTTCCAGCCTAATCCACGAGCGGTGTATCAAATTTTGGTTCCAGCAAATCAGTAATCCGGCTTCGGCAGAATTTCCATAATAAATCCGGCTGACCGGTACAGCCATAATATATATATTATGGCCGGAATATATATACCCGGAATCCAGCCATATTTTAGAAATCCATCTCCGGCTTCGTCCAGATTTACATTATAATCCGGCCAAATGGTCTTATTTCAAAATTTTGAATCCGGTAAAACCTTAATTTTCATATTTTCAAGGAATTAAATTCTAACCGCAGATCACAAAGATTCTCACATTAACGCGAATCTTCTAAACATTCGAAGAAAGACAGGAGGCAAATAACACCTCAATACAACCAATAAGGTGAAGATGAAACACAAGAGACAAATTTGTATGGAATGAAGATATTCAATGCTAGTTTTGTTGTTATTTTTTTTATCTTTTTTTTTTTTTTTTTTTACATTTTTGAACATTTTTTCGTGCATGGAGAAAATACACATGGATGTGACAGATTCTTATGGCTAGTATCTCAGTCTCCCCTTATACCAGTGGAGACAATACACAAGTAGGTATATTCTTATGGCTAGTATCTCAGTCTCCCCTTATACCAGTGTAGACAATACACAAGTAGGTGACAGATTCTTATGGCTAGTATCTCAGTCTCCCCTTATACCAGTGTAGACAATACACATGTAGGTGACAGATTCTTATGGCTAGTATCTCAGTCTCCCCTTATACCAGTGGAGACAATAAACAAGTAGGTGACAGATTCTTATGGCTAGTATCTCAGTCTCCCCTTATACCAGTGGAGACAATACACATGAATGTGACAGATTCTTATGGCTAGTATCTCAGTCTCCCCTTACACCAGTGGAGACAATACACAAGTAGGTATATTCTTATGGCTAGTATCTCAGTCTCCCCTTATACCAATGGAGACAATACACATGAATGTGACAGATTCTTATGGCTAGTATCTCAGTCTCCCCTTACACCAGTGGAGACAATACACAAGTAGGTATATTCTTATGGCTAGTATCTCAGTCTCCCCTTACCCAGTGGAGACAATACACAAGTAGGTGACAGATTCTTATGGCGACTACATTAACATCATCTATATTCCCAGGGAAATTTCGGTCTAAACAGCCAGGTAAATGTCTAATAGGTTCTGAGGTAAGTTTGTTGACTTCTGTTTTGATTATTTGAATCTATTTTGCCCGTGCGATCGGTTAAAAAAATGTTTCACACCATTCTTTCAGCTCATCTATAGCCACCCCTACCATTTTTGGGGATCTATCCGTTAGATTTCTGTCTCCAGACAGGAGATTGTCGTTAAAACACGTGACTTTAGCGTAGCTGGAGTGATGATACTTGGACGCCAGATGACCCAGGTAAGTTGACCCTCTACAGACGCAAGGGCCTCCTTCCCGTGACGGTCCTGTAAATGGGTTGGTGCAGACGTTCTGATGTACCAGGCTGGGTTACCAGGTTCAAGACGAATGGTTCCTCACACCTGGTAGTTCGCAACGAGGCCAAGTTTGGGTGTTAATGAGATTAGTCTCACTGGGGTCATGGAGAGGTCAAGTGTCACCACCAGGTGTCATCTTAATTGTGTTTGATGACGAGATAACTTGTAGAGACGGCATCGTGGGTGGAGGCAAGTGAAGGGAATTCATTCATGGGCGTATTCACAAGAAATTAGTTTAACTTTAGGGTGGGGTGGGGCATCTAGAGTATTCAATGAGAAATATCGGTTTTCTGAGAGTCGTCAAATTCATGCGTGGTGACATTTCAGTTTGTGAGGGATGGCATTTCATTTGTGTGATGTGGTTTTTCAGTTTGTGTGGGGTGGCATAGCTGAATGTGGGGTTGCATTTCAGTTTGGGTGGGATGGCATTTCAGTTTGTGTAGGGCATTTCAGTGTATGTGGGTTGGCATTTCAGTGTATGTGGGGTGTCATTTCAGTTTGTGTGGAGTGGCATAGCTGAATGTGGGGTGGCATTTCAGTTTGGGAAGGATGGCATTTCAGTGTGTTTGGGGTGACATTTCAGTGTGTGTGGGATGGCATTTCAGTTTGTGTGGGGTGGCATTTCAGTTTGTGCGGGGTAGCATTTAAGTTTGTGTTGGGTGGTATTTCAGTTTGTGTGGGGTGGCATTTCAGTTTGTGTGGGGTGGCATTTCAGTTTGTGTGGGGTGGCATTTCAGTTTGTGTGGGGTGGCATTTCAGTTTTTGTGGGGTGGCATTTCAGTTTTTGTGGGGTGGCATTTTAGTTTGGAATGGAAAGCCTTTCAGTTTGTGTGGGGTGGCATTTCAGTTTGTGTGGGGTGGCATTTCAGTTTTTGTGGGGTGGCATTTAAGTTTGGGATGGATGGCATTTCAGTTTGTGTGGGGTGGCATTTCAGTTTGGTTGGGTTGGCATAGCTGAGTGTGGGGTGGAATTTCAGTTTGGGAGGGATGGCATTTCAGTTTGTGTAGGGAGCATAACTGAGTGTGGGGTGGCATTTCAGTTTGTGTGGGGTGGCATAGCTGTGTGTGGGGTGGCATTTCAGTTTGTGTGGGGTGGCATAGCTGAGTGTGGGGTGGCATTTCAGTTTGTGTGGGATGGCATAGCTGAGTGTGGGGTGGCATTTCAGGTTGTGTGGGGAGGCATAACTGAGTGTGGGGTGGCATTTCAGTTTGTGTGAGATGGCATTTCAGTTTTTTTTTTTGCGATTGCATTTAGGTGTATGTGGGGGGGGGGGGAATTTCAGTGTGTGTTTGGTGTTTTATTCCTTAGTGTATGTGGTGGCAACGCAAAGTTTGTGTTATATGATTTTAAATGTTTGCGTTCATTAACAGCCTTTGATTGGAATTGGAAAATTTCGGTGTGTAATTTCAAATACTGTCTGCTTCTCTCCGTCCACTAAACTCTAAATTATTGAAGCGTTAAAATTTTTGATTGTTTTAACTTTGATCTATGACCTTTTAAAGGAGCTTTGACCAGACTCATGAGCGTTTAAAAAAAAATAAATTACTGTTTCATTATCTGAGACGTGGGTCTATTGTTGGATTGTTGACCGTGAAGCAAATTTTGTTTGTCCCCAAACACCAATGTCCTAGCGATATCATGACTTTCTTGTGTAGAAAACATTCAGCTAAAGTCATTACCTGATTTTTTTTGGGTTTCTGGACTGAGTTACTAGAATTTAATTAGATTTAGATCTACGTCTAAGAAATATAGAAACTATAAAACAAAATGTAATAGCTGCTTCATTCAATTCCTTGTATCAAAAAATAGTTTGATTACTTTATTACTATTATTTTATGGTAGTGGTGTCTCAACGGACGCTAAAAATGATGATGATAAAATAAGACCTACCTCGTCTAATGTTGGAGACTTTCGGAAGCTGATTAAAAACTCAAAGTGTTGTATTCAAATTTCAAAGAACTAAGCACAGGAACAAACTTTAAAAAAATGTTTGCTTGGCTGTATGCTGTGGCCCACTCTCTTATTGAATAACTATTCATATACTTTGTTACGATTGGAATATTTTTTTTTTGAAATGTATTCCTTGAGCATAAGAGTTCTAGTGTCATTCATGGGGTCAAGGGTCAATGACAAGGTGAAAAGTGCAAATAATTGTCAACCAATCAGAGGCGTCACTTCAAAAGCTTAGGGTGTATCTTTTATCTTTCGTATTATTACACAATGGAATGCTCGAAAAAACACTAAAATATAAGAAAAGATAGTCTAGTAGAGTCAAATTTTTAATTTAGTTTGAATTATTTTTTTTATAACTCAACCAAATGTCGTGGTTTTATTCTATGTATTAAGGGCCATTATTCTGTTGGAAAAACTCGAGTGTTTGAACTTGGAACATGTCTCGGGATCATTCTTGAACAGATATTTGTAGCTACTCTTTTTTGAGCAATGAAATGAGCAATGAAATGAGCAATGATTATTTTCAGAAAGCTACAAATTTGTGGTTACATTTTTGAAAACTAAAAATTGCTAGAAATATATATATATTTTTGAAAGGATTCAATTCCCGAACTAAAATGTAGGATCCGAATTATGTCATCTTTATAAGCTTGTCATTAATTTGTTTTTTTTTTCTTAACTTAATTTTCTAACAAGAAAATCTGCAATGGATTAAAAAAAATTCGTGAAAATATTTCAAATTAATACAGAAATGAATGTTAAAATAGCTTCCCCTTTACACGAATTTTAGAAACGCCCCTGGTCTTCGTACTTCCCATGCGTCTTGAAGATGTCACATGTCTCGGGATGAGATATTTGATGTGACAGCCCATGATGTTACACGTTGCACCTTTCACATTGTCACTTCGAGTTGTCTAAACGTACACTTCATGACAAGAGAGCGTATCTGGTCGATATGTCTTTTCCTATGATAGTTATTTTCTGGCCGACCGACTTACGATACTAACATTATGTTGAGACTGTAAAGTGCTTTCCTACGCCTTGCTTCCCATCTAAAGATGAATGGGGATGCGGGTCCTAGCCAGAGTGTCGTATTGTGACGAGTTATGGGCCCTAACTCGAGCTTAGAGGTATGATGAGTTGTCGAACTTGGCGAAAATTCCGTTTGAAGAATCAGCTGTTTACTGCGTGCTTTCATGGGAGTGAACTCAACTAGAGGAAAAAAAAGATCGTTGAACAAGGCGTGGGTGGAGTTAAAGTCAGAGGGACTCCGTGATTCCAGCTACAGATTCTCACATAGTAGCTTCAAGTGAGAGGATGACGAGACATATGTACTTTAAGTAACAATCTTTGTCGTCAGATGTTTTATTCAACTATTCCTCAACCCTGTATGTGTGTGTGTGTGTTTATGAGTGTGTGTGTGTGTTTGCATGTGTGTTTATGAGTGTGTGTGTGTGTGTGCGTGTGCTTATGAGTGTGTGTGTGTGTGCGCGTGTGTTTATGAGTGTGTGTGTGTGCGCGTGTGTGTGTGTTTATGAGTGTGTGTGTGTTTATGAGTGTGTGTGTGCGTGTGTGTGTGTGTTTATGAGTGTGTGTGTGCGTGTGTGTGTGTTTATGAGTGTTTTGTGTGTGTGTGTGTGTGCGTTTATGAGTGTGTTTGTGTATGCATGTGTGTGTGTTTATGACTGTGTGTGTGTTTATGTGTGTGTGTGTTTATGAGTGTGTATGTGTGTGTGTGCGCGCGCGCGTGTGTGTGTGTGTGTGTGTGCGTATGTGTGTGTGTTTATGAGTGTGTGTGTATGTATGAGTGTATGCGTGTATGTGTGTGTTTATGAGTGTGTGTGTGTTTATGAGTGTGTGTGTGTGTGTTTATGAGTATGTGTGTATATGTGTGTGTGTGTGATTATGAGTGTGTGTGTGTTTATGAGTGTGTGTGTATGCGTGTATGTGTGTGTGTGTGTGTTTGTGTGTGTGTGTGTGTGTGTGTGTGTGTGTGTTGTGACTAGTCTGTCTTTGAAATCACTTAGATGGAAATTACTCTAACGGACAGGTTCCCAAACTTTTTCAGATGGCGACAAGTGACATGCAATCCAGGATAAAAGTGAACATTTTTAATTAGGTAATTAAAAAAAACAACACCAACATGAAAATATATTTTAATACCATTTTATTTTACACCTCCGTTAAATTTATTTAGGTTGAAAGTTCATGTTACAAAACAGCCCAAAACCTCGCAGGTGAGTTGATTTTAAAGCCAATGTCATGTGATTCTCAAGAATTCATTTTTTTCTGTTTATGAGGTAAGCAAGCAATTATGAAATTCTTTGTACGGCGAACAACGTGACATTTCGGTATGATTGATTTATATCAAACAAGCATTATGTCAGCAATTTACATTGAGCTAGTTATATGGTGAGGAATCATCCCAAACATCCAAGAATTCATTTTGATATTTTTGGGGGAAATGCTGGCTACAGTGGCGTAGCGTGGGTATGAGGTCACCAGGGGCAGAACCCGTGTCGCCCATCCCTTTCCCCGGGAAAAATATGTTGATGCTATTTAAAAAAAAAAAGATTTGTGTTTAAAATTGGAGTTAAATAATGACACTATAATTTTTTGTTGGATTTAAATAGATGTGCTTCGATTTCGTTATTTAAATTAAAGTTGTCTATTTTTCCTCATAGTCATAGCTCATTCTTAGCTTTATCATTATTGTCAGCCATGCCATGCTCAGCGGCCAAGATAGCGATGTTGATCATTATGATAAGTCAATAACTTAATTTTAGACAAGCTTCTCACGCAATTGTAGTTACTATTGACAATCATTTTACTTTACCCGTGATACAAAATAGACCTTCGGGCCGTCCATAAAGTACGTCACGCTCCAGAGAGGGGGGATATAAGAAAGTGTGACAGTTTGTGACAGGGTGGAGAGGAAATGTTCGGCCATGTGTGACGTCACAGTTTTAAATAATAAATTTTAAATATTTTTTTAAATATAATTTTTTATTCGCAAGTGTGACTNTTTGGGGTGGGGTGGGGGGTGGGTCAGGGGGGTCCGAGATTTGTCACACAGTTTGTGACATGGGGGAGGGGGGAGTTTAAAATGGTCAAAAATAGCGTGACGTATTTTATGGGCGGCTCCCTTGCCAAACAATGTCTTTTGAGATACTTTAATATATTAATTTAAAATCAAACTTCAGTCACAGACAAAATTTGCTCTCTCATATTTTGAATGGAAGCTTCAATTAAAATGATAAAATTTCCATATAGAATTTTAGAATAAGTCACGGCGTCCTTGAGACATAAGTACTCTGTGAGTAGCCTCAGAGCAAAGCAATTTAGTAGCACTAAACGTTTTTAAATAATTCTGTCCGCCATTCATCCCAGTAAATACAAGTTTCCAGACAGCAAATCTTTTCAAATGTCAAATAAATAATTAAATTAAAAAATAATAATAACCATATAGTATAATAATAAAAGGCAATTTTCTGTCCGGTCCTCGTTAAAGATTGGTCCCTCAAACTCCTACAGACTCCTGCAGCCAATCACTAGAGGTAAAAAAAATTAAAACAATACTTAACATATTGAACAAATTTACGCAGACATTCGAAACGAGTTATATTTGGTGCAGTTTATAACCCAAGACATTATTTTGAGCGGTACGTGTTGGGATTCTTTTAGTAAAAAAAAAATGTTATTACTGGTTTTTTAAATTATAACTATAACAAATAACATTTTTTACAGACTTGCTACAGCTTTCTGTACATTATGAATATAAAGACCATAGCCATAGATTGGAGACGTTTATTTTCTTTTCTTGAACCTATTTCATTTATTACCATAAGGGTTTCCTTCTTTGTATGTATTTCAACGCTGCCTGATATTGTTTTCAATTATCCTGGTATCCTGTTTAGGTAAAAGTTCTGGTGTTAAGTGTCACAAATTGTAAATGAATGGTGGTAGAAGAATTCGGCTTGAAAGATGCACTATTAACTAAGTCGCCCCCGACTTGGTAAAACCGCCCTGACACCACGCTGTTGGGGGCCAGAAGAGAGGAGGTGAAACGAGTTGAATTGTTTGTAAAGTACAGGTTAATAAACAAAAACACAGAACAACAAAGGCAGCGGTCTCATAGAACATATACATCGGCCTTATAGAACATATACAACGGCCTTTTAGAACATACACAGCGGCCTCATAGAACATATACAGCGGTCTCATAGAACATATTCAGCGGCCTCATAGAACATATTCAGCGGCCTCATAGAACATATTCAGCGGCCTCATAGAACATATTCAGCGGCCTCATAGAACGTATACAGCGGCCTTATAGAAGATATACATCGGCCTTATAGAACATATACATCGGCCTTATAGAACATGTACAGCGGCCTTATAGAACATGTACAAAGACCTTATAGAACATATACAGCGGCTTTATAGAACATGTACAGCGGCCTTATAGAACATGTACAGCACCCTTATAGAACATATACAACGGCCTTATAGAACATGTACAGTGGCCTTATAGAACATGTACAGCACCCTTATAGAACATATACAACGGCCTTATAGAGATACACAGCGGCCTTATATAACATATTCAGCGGCCTCATAGAATATATACAGCGGCCTCATAGAACATATACAGCGGCCTTATATAACATATTCAGCGGCCTCATAGAACATATTCAGCGGCCTCATAGAACATATACAGCGGCTTTATAGAACATATACATCGGCCTTATAGAACATGTACAAAGACCTTATAGAACATAAACAGCGGTCTTATAGAACGTGAACAGCGGCCTTATAGAACATGTACAGCGGCCTTATAGAACATTTACAGAGGCCTTATAGAACATGCACAGCGGCCGAATATAACATATACAGCGGCCTTATAGAACACATAAAGCAGCCTTGTAGATCGTATACAGCGGCCTTATAAAATACACAGCGGCCTTATGAAATACACAGCGGCCTTATAAAATACACAGCGGCCTTAGAAAACAAATACATCGGCCTTGTAGAACACATCCAGCGTTTTTTTTTTTAATTCTCAAGAAATGTGGCACATAAAATTGTGGGAAGTGACACACACATTTTTAAAAAAATGAGTGTCAAAAATGTAAGACTCCATGAATTTCATCTGCTTTGCATTAATTACTTATATTTATTCCCTACCTCCCGCCCCTGAGGTTTTCTTTCTTTCTTTCTTTTTTTTTTATTTTGATTACGCAGAGGAATTAAATGATTTATTTTCTAGCAGTCGATGGGAGTTTTAGGTTGAAACTACTCCTGTTAGGGGCAATAACTGCTTGCCTCTTAGAGGGAATGTAGAGATGTTTGCTTAAAGAGTAAGTTTATTTAAGATGGAAACGTTGTTTTTTTTAAAATGCCAGTGAATCTATTTAAACAAGATCACTTGAGAAATAAAACGAACAACTCCTGTCATATGAAAGAAAGTAACCTTTAACTATTATACAACAGATACATTTGTTTATTTACATACAAAAGTTTCATGAATAAACCTCATTCGAGGACAAGAAGTGTCAATTTTGGGTTAAAATTAAAACAATAAAATTACAACAATAAAATTACAACAACAAAGTTTCAACAATAAAATTACAACGATAAAATTAGTAAACAAAATGAGGGGTAGGACTGCAATCAGGCTTATACAAAATTCAATGGAAAAGACGTAAACAAGGTAAGGGTTAGCCTGACCGGACGTAACAAAACAGCGAACGTTTCGGCAAAGAGCCTTTATCAACGAACATACAAGACACAAACAAAACGAAAATAAAAATAAAAAATGAAAAATGAAGGAACTTAGCTGCGGTGAAATCCAAAGTATCCAAAGAAAAAGTGAAACTGAGAGATGACAGAGCGAATTTATATAGGAAAGCAGAGAGTGGGCGGGGCAACCGCCTAGGTGGACAAAGAAAAGACCATATTCATCCCATGTGGTGCGATTCTAACCTTGTTTACGTCTTTTCCATTGAAAGATAAAATTATAACAACAAAATTAAAACAAAACAATAAAATTAAACAATAAAATTATAACAATAAAATTTCAACAACAAAGTTATAAAAATACAATTATGACAATAAAATTACAACAATAAAATTGCAACAATAAAATTGCAACAATAAAATTGCAACAATAAAATTACAACAACAGAATTACAACACTAAGCACTTTGTTTGCTTTTAAAGACATTTTTTTCTGTTCTATGCCGTCTAACGCCCTTAATTGACACAGTTCTCAATATGGAAATCATCTGTACTTTAAAAACTCAAAGATTTTAGACAAATGAATGTTTTAGTGCGAATAGCCGCCCGGATGTTAGATGGTGGCATACGACAATCAAATTTTCAATACATCAGGTAATAAAATGCAAGATAGAATAGTACAAAGAGTCCACGCATTAATACCAGTCTATCAATACACTTTTAAAAAAGTCATTAAAACTAATGCCTTCCAATTATAAAAAAAAATTGAAATTATTAGAATGGAAAATATTCGGGTTATCCAACAGGGGTGAATTTTGTTAAGGTGCATTTCAAAGATGGCAGCTATCCAGAACGGTGGCTAACAATTGGTTCAAAGTTGGAATTATTCAGAATATCGGGGTTTTTACCATAATGTAGATCTAAAGCAAGTCTTTCAAAATAAAATTAATGTTCATCGTTTGACATTTATTGGATAATGCAGCGTAAAAATCGATCTAAAAGAAAATTAAATTAAAGGGTAGATATAGGTAGACGTGAAACACGGGTGTATCTGATAAAATATATAAAGAGCGAGAGAGAAATGGGAAAGGGAGAGGGAGACACACACACACAAACACACACAGAGAGAGAGAGAGAGAGAGAGAACTTCGAGCACTAATCTTAAATTACGATAGTGATCCATACATTTCTCCACAATGTCTTCATAGCTTTTAAGAATACTTTGTATTTATAAACAGGGCACACAGTTATGTTTGTACAAAATTAAAATTTGAGATGTTGACTAACGCTTACAACTCAAATATTCACTTAAGTATCAAGTCCTTTCAAGAAATTGAGAGTCCACTTGCCAATTCAGACATTCAAAAAATTTGAGGACTGTATTTGTGTTTTCAGCATGAATACATTTTAGCAACATCAACCTCTGCAGACCAATGAACATTTTCTCCAAGGGGATGTCCTCTTAGGTTATTGATAATTCCTTTTACAAACTGGTGTGCCTTCCTAGTCATTAGATTTTTCGTTTGTTGCTTTGGCAAGTTCTCCAAATACTTCATGAATGACACTAAGGAACAGTCCGAAACTGTGGGTCTCAGTCTCTGAGATCCTTTAAACTATGTTTATTGACTTGGTCATAATACAAACGTGCCTGCTCTTCACAGTATTCAGTCAGTGCTTGTATGTCATTTCTCTACAATGCTTGTGAAGCAAAGTGTCGTGAAAGCAATCTGATTTTCAGTGTCATCTAAAAAAAAANAAAAAAAAAAAAAAAAAAAAAAAAAAAAGTCAGTTCTTGGTGTCCAGGAAAAACTGATTTGTTATTTTAAAACATTCCTTCACCACATTGTCACCCCCCCCCAGCACACACACACACACACACACACACACACACACCACTCCCGTTGTTTTTGATTAAAATATCACACCGACTTGTTTGGGACATCAAAGTCTTTTTTGTAAGTTGTCGGCGGCGAGTGATATCAAAGTCTTTGTTCTGCTCCAAAGCTAGTAACAAATGTCAAATATTTTTTTTATTATTTTAAAGGGAGTGTTTGATATTTTTCTTGTATTATCGTTAGACGATTTAATTGAATGATGTTGCTAAAGTCTGTTTGCAGAGTGTGAGAGATGGAAGATAGATTCTGGACATTTATACTTGTTTTCTTAATTGAATTTTAACAAAGGATGTGACTGAGTTCCAGGTGGAATAAAAAATAAAGTCGCTACTAACTTTCATGACAAAGGCGCAGAAATTATAATTTTTTACCTACTGAAATTTTCTGCGCGGTAACTCAAAACTTAAAAGGTACAATGATGGGGATGGGACCTACGAACCAGACTACCTATATATAAACATGGATATCTATGCTTGCACGCCTTTAACAAATATTTGTTGTTTTTTTTTTTAAAATATCACCCTCAAAGACATTAAATTCATATTTTTCCTCTAAAAATAACAACACAGAAAACACTTTTTAAAATAATAATAGAAAAATCGTATTACGCCGCCACCCCTCTCTTGTGGAGGGAAGAGGGGGTGGGATTCGTCCACGTTGTCAACACTTCAAAGCTCAGTTTGCTTGGTATCTTTAAAAACAAAACACACCGCCAGCGTTTTTGAAGATCTCTCTGGTGCGGCTGTGTCTTTTTCCCCATAATTTGTTTTATTTAGTTTTTGTTTTGGGACTGTTTTATTATTGCAAGTTAACTGATTTTTTAAAATAAAAATGTTTCGCTTTTAACGTAATTTCATTGTATTCCTTTCTAGATGAAGAAAATGTGTCTTCTTTTTTTTCTGACATAAAATCAACAGTAAAATTTTAGGCTTTGGTGTCACCCCCCTAATGGTGTCACCCGGGGCGGCCCGCCCCCCGCCCCCCCTAGCGACGCCACTGCTGTGGTGATACCTGTACAAGAATATAAATATGATCTGTATAAAATATTTGCTTAAAATAAAACAAAGAAAAGATAACAGTTATTATATCATTTCAAAAATAAAATATTTTAAAAGTGTTTGAAGTGTCTTGGTGTAAACGTGTTTTTGACATCAAATACTACAAAAATGGAACCTGGAAGACACATTGAGAGTACATCAACAGGTGACTAACCTAAGACTAATTTTAAAGGCACATATTTAATTTAATGTTATTTGAATTGTTCAACCTAAAATACTTATTTCGATATCCGATTTTTAAAAAATATTTGCCGAAGCAAACATTTGAAAATCAACAATATCCATCTGGAGACTTGTATTTGTAAAATTAATAAAAATAAAGGCAAAAAAATATCGAATAACTGCTATATAACATGTAGGGAATGTTTGCTTGACTACAATTGAACAAGCGAGCGATACACCACCTGCCGTCATCATGGCGCGTGAAGCGACAACACAGTAGCACCATACTGGACAAGCACTAAGATAGACCAGTACAGGGGCGTAGCTGGGGATTGTGAGACATACCAGTTGACACAAATACAAGGCACGCCACTGTATAGAATCGGGATTATATGAAAGCCATTTTTGGGGGGGGGGGGTGCTGGTTCTCAATAATAAATTAGCGTTGCTTTTAAGTTTCCTCTACTCTTAAATTTGACAGAGATGTCAATAGGAGGTTCGTGGGCGAGAGTCATATATGGGGCCGAGTAATGTAAGTGTAGGATTTATACAGTTAGGACTCTACTATTGTATAGTCCCACAGTAATTAGGGCAGTGGCGGATTTAGCTATAGGGCAGGGGGGCGGGTTGCCCCCCCCCACGCTCCAGTCGGGTCTAAAATGGCGCCCCCTTGTGATGCCCTCATGAATACTAAAAAGGTGTAGCTAGAGCAGAAAAAAGATTGCAAAACACGAAAATTTTAATCAACACTAAACTCAAATACGACCAAATTGGCTTGCTAAATATCGTATTCCAAATTGTAATATCTGGTTTGGTCAGTCAGAAGCGTCACTAAGTGGAAAAGAATAGAGAAATATAGAAACGAATGATAGACGTGACGTTTTTCTTGATTCTTAGCAAAACAAGGTTAGCCATTCAGAGTACACAGAGAAAATTCTTGCTTGAGACTTTAGTGATGGTAGTTATAGAAATACTTGAAATATTTGTTAAATCCTAAGTTTATTAGCCAACTATGATTCCAATTTGGACAGTCATCTAGAGTTTAAAAGAAAAATGAAATTTACTTAAGTCATGATGTGCACATTGATTTAATTCAATCATTTGCATCTGATATTGATATTGATAATAAAGTTAAGTCTTCACATTTCTTTTCTGTAATTATCAATTAAACCATTGATATATCTAAAACTTATAAGATGTCACTTTACGTTCAGTTTCAAAATCAGGAAATGTTGTGGAAAGATTTATAGGCTCTTATACTTTTGTGAACAGCAATGCTGCATCCGCATTAGCTGAGAAGATTCTAACGGAACTACACATTACAAAACCGAAATAGTGATATCACAATCTGAGGAAGAAAGGCATATGATGGTGCATCTGTGATGTCTGGAATTAAGAGTGGCCTTAAAACTTTCACACAATGCTGTTCATTGCTGTGCCCATGTTTTAAATTTGGTCACTCTCGAAGCAATTTACGTAAACAGTGATGTATACAGTTGTTTTTGGCACAGCTGAAAGGTTGATTGCATTCTTCACGTCTAGTTTACCACGTCTACATACTCCTAAAAAACATCATAAATCTCAACAGTACACAACAGTAGATATTCTGAACTGAAATGACTTTCTGATACAAGATGGTTAATGCCGTAGGCCGTAGTAAGCATGCAGTTGATGCAGTTATTGGATCATTCTCTGCTGTTCTAGCCACTCTAGAAGATATAAATTCAAGGGCATCAACATAACATAAAGGAAGTGTCAGAGCAGAAGCCATTGAACAATCTGCTTTAATAACAAAATATTCTTTTGTTTTTTATGCTATTTGTACAAAAGTTGGTGTTGATATTTTCATTTTATCAAACCACTTGCAGCTCAAGAGTATTGACATTGCAATTGCAAAACGATTGATCGATGTTGGAAGAAATAAATTTCTTGAAATGAGAAGCGATCAAGCTTTTTATAATTCTGAAAGTAGATATCTAATAATTTATTAACGAAAATTGTTCGAAACTAGATGTTAAAAACATAAAAGTAGGGCAGGTGAACTTAGTAGAGAT
>MUZC01004428.1:102359-115702 GCA_002072015.1 Radix auricularia | reverse complement strand
GTTCAGTTTCAAAATCAGGAAATGTTGTGGAAAGATTTATAGGCTTTTATACTTTTGTAAACAGCAATGCTGCATCCGCATTTGCTGAGAAGATTCTAACGGAACTACACATTACAAAAGCGAAACAGTGATATCACAATCTGAGGAGGAAAGGCATATGATGGTGCATCTGTGATGTCTGGAATTAAGAGTGGCCTTAAAACTTTCACACAATGCCATCTATGTTCATTGCTGTGCCCATGTTTTAAATTTGGTCACTCTCGAAGCAATGTCCGTAAACAGTGATGTATACAGTTGTTTTTGGCACAGCTGAAAGGTTGTATGCATTCTTTACGTCTAGTTTACCACGTCTACATACTCTTAAAAAACATCATAAATCTCAATATGAATCAACAGTAGATACTCTGAACTGAAATGACTTTCTGATACAAGATGGTCAAGCCGTAGGCCGTAAGTAAGCATGCAGTTGATGCAGTTATTGGATCATTCTCTGCTGTTCTATCCACTCTAGAAGATATAAATTCAAGGGCATCAACATAACATAAAGGAAGTGTCAGAGCAGAAGCCATTGAACAATCTGCTTTAATAACAAAATATTCTTTTGTTTTTTATGCTATTTGTACAAAAGTTGGTGTTGATATTTTCATGTTATCAAACCACTTGCAGCTCAAGAGTATTGACATTGCAATTGCAAAACGATTGATCGATGTTGGAAGAAATAAGTTTCTTGAAATGAGAAGCGATCAAGCTTTTTATCATTCTGAAAGTAGATATCTAATCATTTATTAACGAAAATTGTTCGAAACTAGATGTTAAAAACATAAAAGTAGGGCAGGTGAACTTAGTAGAGATGAAAGGGCTAATGATCCAACTAACAGTTTTAAATCTGAAACGTACTTCACTATCTTGGATACACTTCTAAAATAAATAGATGATCGATTTAATGACTTTAGGGGCGCAACTATTTATTTCTATTGTATTGATCCATAAGAAATGTTGAAAGAAAAATAAAGATCCTCTTCGAAGTTTATGCAAAATTTACAAACACATTAACCTAGAAGAAGCAATCGTTGAATTTTATACCTTCAAAGATTTTTATGCATCACAACGTCCATCACTATCTAGTGAGCTACGACTTAAAGAGTTTCTGCCATTCTTGACTGAAAAATAAATGGCATCAAGTCTCTACAGATTATCAATATTCTGTAAAAATTTACTTGAATCTTCCTGTTAGCAATGATTGAAAATCATCAAAAATTATTTGCGCTCAACAATGACAAACGAACGTCTGTCTGGATTGGTAATAATTTCAATTGAACGTGATATAGGTGAGAACGTTGACTTTGAATCAACGATAAATCGTTTCGCTTCACGTAGAAAGGAATTTGAATAAGGCTCAGGGCTCTATATAAATTCGTATAAACTAAGTTCTTAGATCAATAAATATACTATTGAAATAAATAAACGTTACTATTTTGAAAACATATCTGTTTATATTTATTTCTTCTGTTTGACTTGTTTGTTAATTTGGAAAATTTACTAAATTAGTAGGCTAATAATTAGTATTGACAAGGGCGGCAGAAATGAACGATTAATTTCTCGACTAATCCTTAAAAAAGTTTAAGGATTAAATTATTTTTAACCATTTTTCGACCCATCAATTAAAAGTAATTGGAAGTCAAAACGTAAAAAAAAATTGAGGCTAATAAATAATATATTTCCTGAAGATTGCACGAACATTTTGGTTTTAAAATATTGACTAAATAAATTTCGCCTACTTATCAAACCAAATACAAAGCGTTTTAGATAATGGGAGTAATTGAGTTTGACTTGAGATAGAAATGACGACAGCTCTTCTGATGAATTACTGAGTTACAAAATGGAGATGAACGTTATTGAATCCATTTATCCTGTACAATGGTGGAAAAATAATGAACACCGATATCCGATAATGTCATTCCTTGCCAAGATCGTTTTGAGCATACCAATATGAGTTTTCTCAGTTCTATGTGAATGATTGTTCAACTCGGCTGGTTATATTGTCAATTAGATCCGCACATCACATGAACCTAATAATGTCAACACACCTGTCTTTTTGCGTAGTTGGTTAAAAGGAATATTTAAAGGAGACATGCAAGCGTTATTTAGATTTTCAAGAAGAACGTGAAGTAAGTGTTACTTATGACATCATAAATTAAAAATTCTGGCTTTAATCGAAATTAACGATTAATTAATCGTTATTTTTTCAAAAGTTAACAATTAAATTTAAATTAATCGTTAACAGCCCTAGTATTTACCCAATGCTCTGATATTAGTAAAATTTTGCGGCGCACCCCTGAAATTCTCATGCCCCCCCCCACGCAGACAAAGCTAAATCCGCCACTGAATTAGGGTATATGAAAAATTGAGCCTCTTCAGACGTGTCTTGCTATGACTTCAAACTCCCCCCCTCCCAATAAGTCCAACTGTTATTTCTCTTCAGATGAAGAAATTTAATTCCGGATTATCCCAGCAATATTTTTGACACAATAGACCATTGCTTCACAACATATGTTACATCAATCTGACACTCCCACATACAATCAGATGAGGCAATACCGTTGTTCTCACCCCGAGTTTCATGTTTGAATGTTCAGGATAATTGGTCTGTGGACGTGGTTTACAACAAAATGATCCCGTATATAAGTTCTTTTGTCATTCAGCTAACATTAGTTTCACAATATTTTATGACTGATAACTACATTCAAGGACTTATCTCATATTTGATGTAACAAACCCGACAACGATTTGTTCAGTGTAACGAAAACAATCTTACACAATCATATTTGTTTCTATAGATAATCCGCTGATGGTGATTCAATTTAAATCTACAAGCATGTGGACGGGTATAAGTTGTATCTCGTTCACGCTATTGACCGGGCTATTACAACCGTCTCAAGGTTCGTTCATTATTTGGTGTATCAAAATATGTTTGATTATTTATTTTGCCAAACGTTGTGATAGAGATCTCAGTTATTTATAGAATTGTATGGCATTTCAAAAAATTATTTATAGTAACAAATTTGAACAATTTAATTTGACTTATTTCAAATTAAAGAAAACTTTAGATTTATGCTCTATTTTTTGAGTTGCTTTGAGGATTCAAGGGATGGTTATCTACTGTTGTGGAATGGTGAGGCTAATTTCATTTAATCTTCTGATCTTTATCTCTATGATCTTTGGTTTCTTTACTGAAACAATGCAACAGTTAAGCACAAACTCCCGAGGAACAACGAAAATAAACGCTTTACATCAGGGGTGCTCAACCTTTTGGCAATTGCCAGCAGCATAAAAAAAAATTACTGTTGCCACGACCGCCAAAAATATTTCACAGAAAACTAAACAGTCACTATAAAAAATGGATATCTTGAAATAGTCAACGCGAGATAATAATGACATAATCATAATGTATTGTAGGCATACATAGCGCTAATTACAAACAAACAAATTTCAATCAATTTTCTCTTATATTTCAACTTTATTGAACATTGTCATGTGAACCTAACAGTGTCCTAATATCAAGTCACACACGTACTGCATGAGTATATTTTTAAGTGGCATTAATACACTGAGAATACAATAATTGAATAAGTGATAAGCTGCTTCACTAACACTGTTTATGTAACTGAGCAGTCCCTAGTCCAGAAATTAGTAACTGCCTTACTCTTTGATGTTTGCCAAGAGTCGTGCAAAGTACGGGCACTCGCGAGATCATCAGTCATAATCCTGAGGCCAGTTTTGTATACGCCTACACGGTTCGAGTGGTGGTCTTGAGATATTTAATTCGTTAAAATAATGCTTCACACATGTAATTGTTTCTAAACTGCACTTAAGTCTCTCTTCTTTTTGCGGAACTGTGGGATACTTTAAAGCTTCTTTCCATGTCTAAAGTAGATCGTTTTTGTCCTCAAATTTATTTAAAGCGGCGCGTTATTTCTTAGTTCGATAAGTTCCATTTCGACATCCAACGGCGAACACTCTGTCTCAACAAAATGTGGAGAAGTAACGAGTCTCATATTTTCTGAGATTTTGCCGACATCCTGCGAATTCCAACAACAGCGCTTCAAGAACGCCTGATAAAGACGTAGTTGGAATTTAATATTTTCTTTGTTTTCGTGGCTCTCAATTAGAGCGGTGAGTTGCAGGAAATGATAGAGATTGAGTTGTTGGATGAGACTTTGTAGCAGAAATTTATCACAGAAATCCTGTACTCTTCTCAGCTTGAGGCAAACTGTTGTTCCTTTGCCTTGCAGAGACTCGTTGGGGCAGTTGATATAAATTAATGAATCTACAAGGATGTGTGTGATTTGTTACCGTGAATGGAACGAGAAAGTGCTCTTATGTCTATATCTCAGTGTTCCATTAAATTATCATTGAGTTTTTATTTCCAAGTTAGAATATGTAGTGCGATATGACAAAGGATTTCGACAATATCAGACTTGCTCTGTCCTTCTCTGTCCTGCATGCTGACACACATTTTTTAAATGACATATGGAAAAATAAAATTGATTAAAATGTATCATTAAATCTTGAAAAAAAAATCTAATTTTAACAGAAGATTCAAAATCAATGATGTCTAATAATAACAACCTTTTTAGCATCTGAAATATCGCTGACAGCCAACCCCTCCGCCATTATAGATGGGCTCACAAAGACAATGATGCTAAGATGCTCACTCCAGGTGGGTATACATCTTTTGTCTGGTAGATTTGTGATTCTAGTGCCAGGTAGATATGAAAGTCTAGTGTCAGATCCGTGTATAATTAATCAGAAATGGTGAAAATGAGATTTTGATGAAAATGGCAGTATAATCTACTTAATAAATTTATTTTAATTAAAATTTACTTCTTTTAAAAGATCCAAAAAGTCAAGGCATTGAAAGATATAAAAGATTACTAAGTACAATTTTATCTTCATAACTATTTCCATCATCAATATTAGAATTTAAAAAAAAAAAAGCTTTGCTGTGGAATATATTTTACTTAATGCAAAAGTCTCAAGTAGTGACATCCAAGCGTTTAAGCGTTTTATCCTATGCGAAATAAGTTTGCTCAGACAATGAACCTATGAAAGCCACCCATGCTAACATTGTCTTGGGCGAACAGTGGTTTTCATGGCACAGTAAACTTTGAACTTGTTGAATGCCATAGACTAAATGGTAATTTAATTGTCCGTAAAACAAAGCAATTTGGCAAATTAGTTTTATAAGAAATGTTTAACGTTCAGGCAGAATGAGAACACAATTGCAAATTTTTCTGGTCACTCACGCAACCAAAGAAATACTCGTCATCCACATAAAAAAAAATTAGGAACAAAATTATGCGGGCAAAGACCTAATGTTTAAAATATAGTTTATTCTTAGACCAGGAGTCTCCAAACTTTTCTGCCGAAGGGCCGCATTAACTGTCAAACAGCAGTTACGGGCGACTACTAGCCCCCAATTACTAAGTTTTGTGGTAAACTACAGGTTAAAATAGTAGCTTTTTTAGGTTAAAAGGTCTCCAGGGGCTGGGTGAGAGGACCTCGTGGGCTGCATCTGGCCCGCGGGCCGTAGTTTGGAGACCCCTTTTTTTTAGACTATCTTAAAGCAGTATAACTAACAAAATAATACCTTGTCAACCATTTTGTTTAATTGGAAATTAATATTAATTCTATTATTTTTCTAATACAATTGTACTCTAAAGTGTGCTATTGAATCAAACAATTTATATTGTAGTGCAATTTTCTCATCGTACTTTTAGCTTAACAGAGCATCAGATGACACTTCACAAGGCAGCGCTAATAAATTTAAGGAAACGGTCAACTCAATATCTGTTACAAGAGGTAATTACCTTCAATGTGACTGGCGATTATACATGACTATTGATATTGTCTTGTCTTATCTATACAGACCCTCCTTCTATACAAGAGAAGAAGAAGATAATTGCGTCTTAAGTTGTGGTAATAACGTATTGGTAAGTGACGTAGCATTCATATGCCACGGCTTTGAGGACCACGTAGTTTTCCAGCCGCCTCTGTTATCCTAACTTGTTTCAGGTATTCATTCGGAGCTGGATGGACTTAGGAACACATTTGTCCATGTGGACAGATCCCTAACTTCATAAATATTTGAACCCTTGATCCTCGGTATTCATTGCATACCGTTCGACCACCTTGCCCAGATATTACCCTCAAGTCTTTGATTACAAAGTTTTAAAGATAAAATTGAAACAAAGCGCGGTTACTACCTTGTTGAGTACATAAATAACACATAAATTATTCCATCTAACAGTTTTATAATTGTCACAACTGCAGACGAAACAACTTTAGCATTACCTTTTGATTTTGCAACATAAACTATGAGTAATAATGAATTAACTTAAAAATAATAAAAATAATTATGATATCGTTCTCTTTAAGATAGCAAAACACTGGTAGCGAAGATTTCAGCTAAGCACCCAAAGATTATATCAGATGTGGTTAAAATGACTGCTCACGGTACCTTAACTGCGGACTCCAGCTACCTTCAGCTGACGTGGACCTTGCCAGGTAAGAGCCAATCCGGGATGTACACGTGTGAAATCAAAGCTACGGAAAATTCTGGCCAGAATGTCGTGTACAAATCCAATATTTACGTCAGCTACCAGCGACCCAATGAAGAGGATATCATCAAGTACATCATTGAACTTGAGGAGAGACTCTCACAGACACAAGTTGAAGTACAGCGTTGTGAGCGAAATCTGAAGGAAGAGATCGGCAATGTTAAAACAGTCGTCTATGACTCACAGACCCACTTGCAAGGTCAGATTGATAACTTGAGAACCGTCGGTAATAACAACAGCGCTGCTTTACAGAGACTGGAGACAGGGGTATCGAGTCTTAGTACCGATGTGACGGGCATACAGAACACACTTGGAAGTTATGTGGTAGAGGAGGGAGTTTTTAACTTTGGTCACACGGCCAATTTTCAAGCTGCCGGACAGTACAATACGAGACAGCGCATTGTTTACGTCAAGTTTACAAAAACTTTCTCCAAACTGCCGACCGTCATCTGTAACTTGCAGGCCATGGACGCGGATAAAGGAACCAACACGAGATTCAGGTACTACATCAGTGACTTGACAACCGCTGGGTTCAATCTGCACTGCGAAACTTGGTGGGATACAGTCCTGCATGGGATCGATGTCAAATGGACAGCAACGATACCTTAAATCATCGACGAATACAGTTATCCAAAGAATTGGTGTGAAAGAGATAAATGACAAATGTCTAACTGTAAACTGATTATCATATTACAGTTTGTGATACGAAATAGGAGTAATCTCGCAGATTAAAGATTGAAGATGAAGGAATAAAATATTTACCAAACAACGCAATTTTATATAAGATTAACTACCTTGATATGTCGAATAATGTCGATATTATCATTATTTACACACCAAGTGGCCGTCGATCAAGTATGTCACGCTATATTTTACCATTTTTAACTTCCCCCAACCGCTTGTCACAAACTATCCCAAATTTTTAACCCCAGCCCCCTCAAAAGTCTGTCACATTTGAAAAATAGAAAAATTTTATTAAAAAAAATAATTAAAATAATTAAAAATAATTAATTTAATATAAAACACCGCGACGTCACTCGTGGCAGGACCCCCCCCCCCTGTCACAAACTGTCAAACTTTCTAATACCCCCTCTCCACCTCTGGAGCGTGATATACTTTAAGGACACATGATATCAAAGTCCATTTAATAACAGTTTGAACTTAAACATAACAGCCCATTATTGTATCGGCTTTTCTGAAGATCTGAACTCGTATCTGCAAAGACAATAGTTACCTACCAAGAAAATGTCTGCGGCTCCTTACGAAATGTATTTTAAACTAAATTTTATAGCTGAAACGTAATTCAAAATTATTGGATCTTTTTTGTTGTTGTCAAAGTTTAACACGCAAAAAAAAAAAAAAAAAGTTTTCTTGTTTGCATTTGCATTATTCGCTGACGTACGTGTATTTATGTTACATTTTAACATTTTTGCTTAAAAATTAAAGTTTCTTTATTGTTCTGTAAATTACAAGATAAAATCAATCAGAATGAGGCTTATTTTAAATTTTAATATATGAATATTGTTATGTTTCTAAACAAAGAATCAACTAAGAATATCTATAACTATAACAGATTTACATTGTGTTACTTATTGATACGCTCACGGGCTCATGCCTGAAACGAAACTTTTTGAGTTAGTAACATAATACAGGAAAGACAAACGATTTAAAGCAACACAGATACCAACACATAAGAAGAAAGTAGACACAAACGAACTCGGTGTGCAACGCTTTAAGTAAATTTAAAATTTTGATCTGAAAAACAAGTGTGTGTGTGTGGGGGGGGGGGGGGGTGTAGAAGACTTCCGGAGTTGTTAAAACATTGAATTTCAAGAACCTGTAAAAACAAAAACAACAACCGTGTCTGTTTGCGTAGCTTCAGGAAAGGGGCCTCTTTATCATTAAATTAGCTTTAAAGGGCCTTAATACTTTGTATTTTTTGTTCAGAAACTAAGCAAATGAAATTTAAAGAAAAAAGTATTGCAGTGGTCCCCAACTATTTTATCGTCGCGGCCGGTCAAAGTTTGATTATTTTACAGCGGACCTCTGACAGTGGGTGGGGGCGGGGGCTTTGATTTTGTATACAAGTATGTTGGATTGTTTTGAAATGATAGTTTCAATTTAAATTTACTTGAACATACCTTCAAATTAAAATAAAATGCACAAAACTAAATGCAAAATTATTTGATATTCTTTTTTACTAAAACTTTGTATCAATGAGAACCCTGAGCTAGCTTTTCTGCAATGAGATAGTTCCATCTGGGGGTACTGGGAGACAATGACACCCGAAGTGTGCTGATTTTTTTCCAGTTTTGCTCCAATGTTTTTTTTTTTTTAGTTGCTGTCACTACAGAAAACCCCGCTTTACACGGATAGGATGTCAGAAATGGCAATAGGGATTTAACTGATATGGTGGTGACCCTAGGATATTCCGTAGTTTTAAGGCCACCGTCATTTACAATACCAAGCAGTTGAACTTCTTCTTGCACAGACACGCTAGATTCATTTGATTTATTGACAAATGGGTCTCGGATCCATTCCTGACAAGTTCGCGAGTATTTTGTGGTTGGGATGTAGAGCTTTGACTCCTAGATTGTACGATGAAGTTTAAAACAATTCCAAAGTGTTTATGTTCACGTGCACTCCCCACAACTCCAATTTCGCTTTAAACGCAGCTACTTTGTCAGCCAACTTGAAAACACTTGCCATTTTTCCTGCACGGACAAACAGTGTTGGTTGAGCTGAATGAATATGCCACACAGGTAAGCCAGTTTTGCTGTGAATTAATTAACTCTTGCGTCACCAGGACACTTTTAAATTTCGTCATTAATTATGTATTAAAAAAAGTCCTCCCCCGAAAAAAAAAAATAAAATAAATAAAAATATTAAAAAAGACAAAACACGGACATATAAGTGTATCAGCCTTAAAATAGGAGTGACCCATCAAAACACGGACATATAAGTGTATCAGCCTTACAATAGGAGTGACCCATCAAAACACGGACATATAAGTGTATCAGCCTTACAACAGGAGTGACCCATCAAAACACGGACATATAAGTGTATCAGCCTTACAATAGGAGTGACCCATCAAAACACGGACATACAAGTGTATCAGCCTTACAACAGGAGTGACCCATCAAAACACGGACATATAAGTGTAACACCCTTACAACAGGAGTGACCCATCAAATGATGGACATATAAGTGTATCAGCCTTACAATAGGAGTGACCCATCAAAACACGGACATACAAATGTATCAGCCTTACAACAGGAGTGACCCATCCCTTACAACAGGAGTGACCCATCCCTTACAACAGGAGTGACCCATCCCTTACAACAGGAGTGACCCATCCCTTACAACAGCAGTGACCCATCCCTTACAACAGGAGTGACCCATCCCTTACAACAGCAGTGACCCATCCCTTACAACAGCAGTGACCCATCCCTTACAACAGCAGTGACCCATCCCTTACAACAGGAGTGACCCATCAAAAGCGTGCACGATTAAAGAGTACCGACAAGAGAGCGATGACATAAGAGTGCAACACATGATTGGAGGCGGCTGTCCCGATCTGTGGTACTGTGTCGTTGATGTTCTTTTGATAGTGTACCACCAAAAAGGTGTTACTAGTTTTAACCACTTGTTTATGGAAAATGCCGAGAGAAATAGAACGCTGTAAATAAAATGTAAATAATTTAATGTTCCTTTTGACGGCCCGGTACCATTTGTTCCACGGCCCGGTACCATTTGTTCCACGGCCCGGTACCATTTGTTCCACGGCCCGGTACCATTTGTTCCACGGCCCGGTACCATTTGTTCCACGGCCCGGTACCATTTGTTCCACGGCCCGGTACCATTTGTTCCACGCCCCGGTACCATTTGTTCCACGCCCCGGTACCATTTGTTCCACGGCCCGGTACCATTTGTTACACGGCCCGGTACCATTTGTTCCACGCCCCGGTACCATTTGTTCCATTGTGCCGGTCCCGGTCCGTAGACTGTGGGTAGGGGACCACTGATCTAAAGATCCACGCGCTGTTACTTTCAACTAAAATATTAGTCATATTAGAGAGACTTTGTTTTGAGATTATCTGCGGATAGTAGGTGTTAACACAGGAACTCCATTATAAAATACTATTTAATATAGTCAAAGGTGCTTTTATCCCATTTAAACTCACACAATCACGATAAAAAAAATTGTACCAATGTTATCTGATGTTTGAACTCCGTTGTCAAAATAATTCCAAGAAATCTGACAGTCTAATTTTAATTTTTAAATCCTGACACATCCGTTTTTTTAAAAACCAATATGATCTTATGTCAAGGTCGCCTGAGATAACATCTTGTGAACCGGATGACCCTACCGTAACAAACCTTTGTAGCCAAGATTAAGTTATCTCGCTCAGTTTTACTTTCTTAAAATTTTCGAAGACAAGGGCATCCAAGCATTTCGAAAAGAGTTTCTTATTGAATAAAGTAATAACAAAATATTTGCGCGGGACTAATTAAGATTTTTTTTTAAAAATGTCATTTGCTGAGACAGTACAGGTTTTTAAATAATCTGATTGATTGCTTTTTTCAGGAGGTGCGGGAGACAATACTATCGCAATTTTTGAGACTTTGTAAATGGCATATTCTATCATTTCAAATAAATAAAAATTTGATAATTAATAACAAAGTTATGGAATGAAGATATTTACTATATACTACACCACCTACAACCAGTGGAAGAGTTAATATGTCAGAAGAAGAAGGGAACTGGAGGCATACACCAAAAAGAGTGAGCATAGCTGGGGTCAGCTGAAGAGACTGGCGCAGGACCGGGATGCCTGGAGAGACTTAGTTTGTGGCTTGTGTCCCAGATGAGACGACATTCTTTGATTTGCAGTACATAAAAAGTGTTGATTTGTAACTAGAGCCAAAAATGCTGGGTCAAAAACGAACTAACACGAAGTTTAAGTACTTTATCAGCAACTTGAGGACCGCTGGGTTGAATCTTTACTTTGAGACATTGGCAGACACAGTCTTTTATGGAAGTGTCCTCTAGTGGATAGCATCGATACCTTAAACCGTTGTTTGATATAATCCCTGAAGAAGTTCATTTGAAATGGGTTGTCTCGATCCTTGTTAATTTAAGAAACAGAAAAGCTACAATTTATAAATTAAAATTTTACGGGTATTAAATTATATCGTATTTAAAATATCCAATTTAATTATATATAATTCACGTTAACGACCATGTGCTATATAGCATGACGAATGACCCCTGCTAGGGTCGAAAGATCACAGTTGGCAGGGATGAAAAGAAAAAAAAAGGTGGGGGTTGTATGGCAAAAATGCTTCTTGCGTTCACTTGCGTTGTTCCTTCACAGAATAACATATGATTCGTGGTGTAGTGGTTATCACGTCCGACTTGCACGCGAAAACTCCTGGTTTTATTTCCGAGATGCAACAATTTCAAATCAAAATTATTATTTTTTCTCTCTATTCTTTTCACCATTTTTTGCAAACATGACTAAACCTAGATTCGGAAAATCAAAGTTTATATTTGGCATGCCTTGGTAGTAAAGATTGGGGGGCAGGTAACAACAACCACTGTGCACATGTCTCCACATTTATCGCTTTTTTTCATTACTTCTGACCGGCTCATTGTTTTACTGGCATATCTCATCAAGTGGTCATCTCAATAGAGATATCTCTACTGACCCGGCTCATTGCTTTACTGGCATCTCATCAAGTGGTCATCACAATAGGAATATCTCTACTGACCGGGTCATGGCGTTACTGGCATATCTCAACAAGTGGTCATCTCAATAGGAATATCTCTACTGACCGGGTCATTGTTTTACTGGCATATCTCATCAAGTGGTCATCTCAATAGAGATATCTCTACTGACCCGGCTCATTGTTTTACTGGCATATCTCATCAAGTGGTCATAACAATAGGAATATCTCTACTGACCGGGTCATTGCGTTACTGGCATATCTCAACAAGTGGTCATCTCAATAGGAATATCTCTACTGACCGGGTCATTGTTTTACTGGCATATCTCATCAAGTGGTCATCACAATAGGAATATCAGGTGAAAAACAAAAGGTTTTGGGCCCCCGGCCACCCATGAATGGAAATTTTTAAAATTTATATAATTATTTTCCTTGTCTACCTACAAGGGAAATAAGAGAATTACAGATGTTCAATTTTTATAAATTTCATATAAGAATAAAAAGTTTTTGGGGATCGACCGCCATGATTGTGTCTTTCGAAATTCTTTTATAGCGACTTTCGTCGTGAGAGGGCAATAAACAATTTCCTAAAATTTCATGCTCTTGCCAAAACGGAAAATAGGAGAATTAGTGATGAGTCAGTTTTTAAGATAAGAAAAACTATATTTTGGTCCCCAGTCCCCTATAAGTGGGAATTTTACCATTCTTTTTTGCCAATTTTTGTCGGGAGCGTGTACTCAAAAAATTTCGAAAGTTTCATGCTTCTACCTACACGGGGAATAGAAGAATTAGTGATTTTCAGTTTTTATTACCACATTTTTACCACGTTTTTCTTAGTTTGCTTTCTTGGATGTTTGTCTTTCCGGGGCAAAAATTGAATTCCTTTTTTGAACCACTTCTGATCATCCAATTTTGATGAAATTTTGCATGCATACTTGATTCACATGACAATTTAATATTTCATTAATTATAGTACTCAATTCTACTTAATTA
>MUZC01004428.1:73272-93041 GCA_002072015.1 Radix auricularia | reverse complement strand
AGAGACCATTTCTCAGAGACCAATTCTCAGAGACCATTTCTCAGAGACCATTTCTCAGAGACCATTTCTCAGAGACCATTCCTGAGAGACCATTTCTCAGAGACCATTTCCCAGTGACCATTTCCCAGAGACCATTTCTCAGAGACCATTTCTCAGAGACCATTTCTCAGAGACCATTTCTCAGATACCATTCCTGAGAGACCATTTCTCAGAGACCATTTCCCAGAGACCATTTCTCAGAGACCATTCCTGAGAGACCATTTCTCAGAGACCATTTCTCAGAGACCATTTCCCAGTGACCATTTCTCAGAGACCATTTCTCAGAGACCATTTCTCAGAGAACATTTCCCAGTGACCATTTCTCAGAAACCATTTCCCAGTGACCATTTCTCAGAGACCATTCCTCAGAAACCATTTCCCAGTGACCATTTCTCAGAGACCATTTCTCAGAGACCATTTCTCAGAGACCATTTCTGAGAGACCATTCCTCAGAGACCATTTCTCAGAGAGCATCACTTGTTACATGCCCATCATGACCACAATGATAAGAGAGATAACACTGACCCTGTTATTGGTCTGTGTACTTCAACATCTGACGTCTGCTGAGAAACTCAGCGAGTTAATAAAACCCTATTTAGAATGGAGTACGTCAGTTAGTGATGACTGCAGTGAACAGGTTAACCATTGTTTTGATGCAATAGGATTGATTCGGTTTGGAACTTGCGACTCCATAAGATTTAACTATAACGGAGAATGTTTGAACGGACGCCAAAAGTGCTCTGAAGAAGAGAAACAGTTTTTTAGAAAAAGCTGCTTGCAATGCTTCACATTCTTTTGTTGGTTCATTCACCGCCATCATCTGTGCTGTTGTACTTTTCTTTGGTCTCACGTAAAATAGAAATAATTTGTTGAATTTTAGTTAATCAATTTTGATTCCCAAATGTACTAAATTTTTATATTGTATTTGTTTCTCTTATGTTTTAATCATTACAAATTTCTTAAACATTTATATTTCGCATCATCAGTTATGCAATATTAAATCTCTGCAAAATGCAAATTAAAATCTGTATACTTTAAAGAGTCTATCACATTGGCATTAAATGATTATAGTTATTAAAAGTTACATTTTTAAATAAACATCGTATACATTTAATTGTTAAAATGAATGATTCTCTGTTAGAGTATATCACTTGCATACATAACGGGAATTTACTGTAGATAAGATACCTTATTACTTAACCACGAGGTCCTTATATCCAAAGAGATGTAATTTAAGATCACCTAATTACAATACATCACCGTTGATACCTCGTCCTATGGTCTCGGAAGCTGGTCGTATAGTGACGTTTTTGGCTGTTTAACTCACACGAGAACAGTTGTCTCACATTACATTGGACATCTGTAATGCTTGTTTCACACACGCTTAACCTTTTTCGTTCTTATATAAACCTATTTTAGTCCCTCATACACTGAATTTTTTTTTCTATGAACTAAGGTTGTTAAATGAAAAATCACTAATCTATATAATTCTCCTCATTGTCCAGCCGTGCATGACACCCCGCAAGCTGTCTAACCTCACTGACCAATCAGCTGCCAAGAAAAGGTAGTGCACAGGGTGGGTGGTCATCGAGACCAACGATGCATTTAATAAGGCCAATTACTTTGTTCTTTCAAAACAACAGAAAATCATGAATTTCGTAGTGTAGTGGTTATTACAATTGCCCAACACGCGGATGGTCGTAGGTACAAAATGTAAAAAAATGTTTGTTTTTGTGCCCGTTCGTTTCCCACTTTCTTTTCGAACATGGCTTTGCAACACTGCTGTTAATTCGCGTTGTTCTGATTTCTTCATCATGTAGTTTTGGTCTCCCCTTCCCTAATTTCTTTGCACTGTTTATGAGCAAGTCTGAGGTGTATTCTACGCTGCGGGCCGCATCTAGTTATTTCCAATTGCATCTTTCGAAAGATCTTTCAACAGTTTTACGGAGATAATTAATTAATTAACTCTAATGTTCGAGATACTACATTGGATCTAGTGTGGCTATCATCAGTGCTCCTGTAATGTTTGAACACACACACAAACACGCACACAAACATAAATACACACAAATACACACACACATAAATACACACAAATACAAACACAAACACACACACAAACATACACAAACACAAACTCACACACACAAACACGCACACAAACACAAACACACACACAAACATAAATACACACAAACACACACACACAAACACAAAATCACACAAAATCACACATACACACAAATACACACACAAACACAAACACACATACACACAAACACACACAAACACACACAAACACAAACTCACACATACACACATAAATACACAGAAACACACAGAAACACACACACACACAAATACAAACACACAAACAAACACAAATACACACACAAACACACATAGAAATAAATACAAACAAACACACACACACTCATACACACAAACACGCACACAAACATACACACACAGTCATAAATACACACGAACACACAGAAACATAAATAAACACACACAAACACACACACAAACACACATACAAACACACACAAACATAAATACACAGAAACACGCACAGAGACACACACACAAACACAAACTCACGCACATAAACACAAACACTCACGGAAACACACACACCAATATCTGATTCACAAACAGTGTTGTAATATGGGTCACTGTTTGACAGACAGGTATTAACACATCTGTACTAACTGACCTTAGAGACCTGCAGTGACCGGACTGATCACTGATTGTCCTGTGCTATTTGATAACTTGACCTTGTCTGGTGGTGTACCCAAATTATTTGGGATACAGAATACTTGTAGTACACAAGAATGTAAACCGCTACTTTACGTATATTACTTTACAATATTACTCAACAATAAATTCATTATAAAATACACCCACATTTGTTTCAATTTAAAAAAAACACACCATCACTGCAAGAAACAAGTTGGGGATCGTAATTTGTATTATGTTTAGTAATTAGACAAGATTCATAATCACATAGACTACCATCAATTAATTTTGTACCTTCAAGTTTAAAATTATTGTGAGATATAAAAAAAATGTTTTTAAAAATCAATTATAACTTTCGTGCTAATTTTATGGATTGCGTCCCTTTATTTCTGGTCTATAGACTGAAATTAGAACTGGCGCATTTAAATATAATAGTCTTTCAGGGCAGCAAAGAGCCTGCAACTTTGTTTGTAATCAACTTATGTCATCGTAAACCTATGATTTAGTGTTAAAAAGATAGACAAAATGATGAAATAATGTTTGATCGAATAAGTTGAAGATTAATTGTGTCTACATTTTATAACTAATTAATTAAACCTGTCCAAAAAGTATTTTGATACTGTGCTAAAGGAATTTTATTTCTGCGATTTACTTTTGTCTGTCTGAATCCATCCACAGCCCCGCCCCCTCTATTTAAAAACTATTCCAGAGTCGTTCTCCAACACAGTCAGAGAAGTGTTTAGATAAAATATAAATGCACGAATCTAGGTAAACAAATTTACAGTCAAAACAAAATTAATCTACAGGCAACACATCATTACACTCACAAACTAAACAACTCTACACACAACAAGACTACACACAACAACTCTACACACAACAACTCTACACACAACAACTACACACAACAACTCTACACACAACAACTCTACACACAACAACTCTACACACAACAAATCTACACACAACAGCTACACACAACAACTCTACACACAAAACCTCTACACACAAATCTACACACAAAAACTCTACACACAACAACTCTACACACAACAACTCTACACACAACAACTCTACACACAACAACTACACACAACAACTCTACACACAACAACTCTATACACAACAACTCTACACACAACACATCTACACACAACAGCTACACAAAACAACTCTACACACAAAACCTCTACACACAAATCTACACACAAAAACTCTACACACAACAACTCTACACACAACAACTCTACACACAACAACTACACACAACAACTCTACACACAACAACTCTACACACAAATCTACACACAACAACTCTACACACAACAACTCTACACACAACAACTCTACACACAACAACTACACACAACAACTCTACACACAACAACTCTACACACAATTCTACACACAACAACTCTACACACAACAACTCTACACACAACAACTCTACACACAACAAATCTACACACAACAAATCTACACACAACAACTCTACACACAATAATTCTACACACAACAACTCTACACACAACAACTCTACACAAAACAACTCTACCCACCACAAATCTACACACCACCAATCTATACACGATCAATCTACATCCTAACAATCTACACACAACTCTACACACAACTTATCTAAACACTGCCCATCTACACACAACAACTCTACACACAACAACTCTACACACAACAACTCTACCCACCAGAAATCTACACACCACCAATCTATACACCATCAATCTACATCCTAACAATCTACACACAACTCTACACACAACTTATCTAAACACTGCCAATCTACACACAACAACTCTACACACAAATAATCTACACATAACAAATATATATCTTATCAATCTACACAGAACTCTACACACCACCAATCTATAGGCAGTGTACTAAACCTATTAACACGTTGATTCAATAATACGAGGTAGGCCCCAGTGTTATCTGTTACCTTCGAGTTCACGTCAACACGAGTCTCACCACCAACGAAACCATATCATCCGATATCAACAGGGGCGTTTATAGAAATTCTTTTGGTTGGGGTGGGGAGCTGTGGATCAGAGATAAAATGGACAGAAATGAGTTGAAGGAGGGGGCTGGAGATTTCTAAAATACTAGTCAACTGTTTGACTACACATAACTGACCGAGACCCGTGCACAGAGAGTGTGAACCCACACCAACAGTGCGCGGCTCACCAACACAGAGTTTGAACCCACACCAACAGTGCGAGGCTCACCAACAGAGAGTATGAACCTACACCAAAAGTGCGAGGCCTACCCACAGAGAGTGTGAACCCACACCAACAGTGCGAGGCTCACCAACAGAGAGTGTGAACCCACACCAACAGTGCGAGGCTCACCAACAGAGAGTATGAACCCACACCAAAAGTGCGAGGCTCACCAACAGAGAGTATGAACCCACACCAAAAGTGCGAGGCTCACCAACAGAGTGTTTGAACCCACACCAACAGTGCGAGGCTCACCAACAGAGAGTTTGAACCCACACCAACAGTGCGAGGCCTACCCACAGAGAGTTTGAACCCACACCAACAGAGCGAGGCTCACCAACAGAGAGTTTGAACCCACACCAAAAGTGCGAGGCTCACCAACAGAGAGTATGAACCCACACCAACAGTGCGAGGCTCACCTCAGACATTTTAACCCCCAATCACAGTCACTTTGATCTTCACCCACAAACAGTATATGTAACACCCGCTGTATAAGCGCCACAAGATGCCATAACCCACCCACAAGATGCCATAACCCACCCACAAGATGCCATAACCCACCCACAAGATGCCATAACCCGCCCACAAGATGCAATAACCCGCCCACAAGATGCCATAACCCGCCCACAAGATGCCATAACCCGCCCACAAGATGCCATAACCCGCCCACAAGATGCCCTAACCCGCCCGCTTAAGGGCTGAGAATGAAAACAAGAACCAGGTTGATACTGCTGTTCCTTGTTCAGACATGTCTCTTACAAACTGCCTTTGACAAATAAGTTCTACTTGGATAGAGGAAATTGCCTCCCTTACAGTCACTCCTCCGGGCGTGGAGCCATGTACTAAATGGCGTCCTGTCTGATACAAGTTAAGCTGATAAGAGAAATTCCTCAACTAAATCTAAACACACCACAATACACTGCAGACGAATTCAGTGGTAAGTGCTGATTTCATAAAGTCTCCTTTTTAAAAACATATATCAACTTTCTCATAACATATTTTAACGCTTTTTTTCAGTGTGTGTTTGTTGTAATTTTTGAAACATTTAGGAGTTCAACAAGAGTAGCATTCTTTGATGAATTACATATCTCTATCTTACTGAAAAAGTTATCTACAAATATCTTAATGTACCTTAGAATGCTTAAGCGTTATAGGTATCCAACCTTACTTAAAATGTTTACGCTTCAGATGACTACTGGGCCGGTCTTAGCGATTGCGGGGCCCTGAGTGACTTAGTATGCGAAGTCGGCCCTGCATAACTATTACTGAAAATTAAAAGCTTAAAAGCAGGTTAATTGTTCCTACCATCAATGCTCGGACAAGCCCATGAAGCGGATAATGACAATAGCCATGCCCGAAAGCACACAGGTTAATGACCAATACACTACACACGTATTCAGGACTGCGCTTGGGACAAGTCTTTTCGGACTTTATTATGACAGTTATTGAAACAACACTTCTTTTTTAATGATTAAAGTATCGGATGTACTATGTATTGTCATTTGTGTGGTTGGTGTGATATGGGTGTCTATTTGGTTAGTGTATGTAGTGTTGTCTCCATGTGAAGCGCTGTGAGCCCGGCTCCTGGCTGGGATACAGCGCTATATAAAGTACCATTTTATTTTATTATTATAACAAAATTATACATAAAAATATTTGAATATAGTATACATAATAGAACTTGTGAATATAAGCAGCTAATAATTTTTATTCTTGCTGTCAGCCTAGGGTTTATATCGAAACAACGACATGCCACATTACAAGCGTCTCATCACCTTGACCTTGGCTGTCACGTGCATACTCTCCACGAGAGCAGTCACAGACAGTGACGAATACAAGAGGTTCAAAGATGCCATCGACTCGTGCTCCAATCAGTGCAAGGGAATCATCACCACCTGTCTGATGCAGTCCACCCAGGCCGTCCAGCTCTATGACGATGAGAAGTATTGTGACCTGATGCACTACAAGGAGAGCGGCATCTCAACATACGACTGCCTGGTGACGAAAACCAAGCTGTGCACCCAGAGGGAGTTTGACCATTTGGAGAGCGTCGCGTGTGAGGCTTCGAGGCTAGCGGTCAGCGGACTTGTATGGCTAGTTTTATGTGGACTAGTGTCTAGGGTCATCAGGAACTGACCTGTGCTGTGTAGTGGATAGGTTCAACGGTCTTGTGTGGCCTGTATTATGTGGACTAGTGTCTAGGGTCATCAGGAACTGACCAGTGCTGTGTAGTGGAAAATGAGTTATTGAAGCGTAGATCAATACAAAAATCAGACCATTTACTTTATTTCACATCTTTTCTCTTTAAGTAGTTAAATTGTTTTAAAAATGTTAAAAGTGAGTTTTTTTACATATAAAATCGTTGAATGTAACAGAAATAATAAACCCCCTTTACTCATAATGCCTAATTCTAATTTAATTCCCTTAGTTACACATTAAAACTTCTGTTATGCTTGTACTTTCCTGTTTAATTATATAAAGGAATCGCACTGAAGCCGATTAGGAAAGACACAAATTTGTAACGTAAAAAGAAAGTGAAGAAGAAGAATAAGTAGAGAGATAATTAATATAAAAATATTTTTAAAAAAGTTTTAAAGATACCACGTTTTGTGAACTAAAAAGAAGAAAATAAACTAAAAACGTCAGGCGCATTCGGCTGAAATTTGGTCTATTAATGCTATTACATTAAACTTTTCAGTTTCAAATTCCTCCACAGTCTATATATGATACTTCATTTAATTTCAGCCGAATGCGCCCCACGTTTTTAGTTTATTTTCTTCTTTTTAGTTCACAAAACGTGGTATCTTTAAAACTTTTTTAAAAATATTTTTATTTTATACTTTTTAGTTTTCATTTAAGTAGAATTGAGTACTATAATTAATGAAATATTAAATTGTCATGTGAATCAAGTATGCATGCAAAATTTCATCAAAATTGGATGATCAGAAGTGGTTCAAAAAAGGAATTCAATTTTTGCCCCGGAAAGACATCCAGACAAGAAAGACATCCAGACAAGAAAGCAAACTAAGAAAAACTTCCCTTTGTTGTTGTATTTCCTTGGTTGTCTCCCTCACACACAAGAAATCATTGACATTTGATTAGTAATTAATTAATTAATTAAGTAGAATTGAGTACTATAATTAATGAAATATTAAATTGTCATGTGAATCAAGTATGCATGCAAAATTTCATCAAAATTGGATGATCAGAAGTGGTTCAAAAAAGGAATTCAATTTTTGCCCCGGAAAGACAAACTAAGAAAAACGTGGTAAAAAGGACGAAGGAGTGTCAGGTTGTGTGAAAGGAAAAGAAGAAGAGAAATAATTATAAAGAGGGATAGACTGAGAGTGGAAGGGGGCATAGAAATAATTATCAATCTAGAAAGAATAAGAGAAAGAGAGAGAGAGAAAGAGTGAGTGAGAGAGAGAGAGAGACAGAGAGAGAGAGAGAGAGAGAAAGAGAGAGTGAAAGAAAGAGAGAAATCGAGAGAGAGAGAGAGAGAGAGAGAGAAAGAAAAAAGAGAGAGAAAAAAAAGAGAGTGAGAGAAAGAGAAAGAGAGAGAAACAAAGTGAGAAAGTAAGAGAGAGAGAGAAAGAGAGAGAGTGAGAGTATGAGCAATGAGAAATATCGAGGGTACTAACAAAAAAAATGTAAAAGACTTTGAGCGAGAGATTTTTAAAAAAAATTAGATCTACGGCGTTTTAAAAAATGATTGTGAAGAGAAAAGCTGTGAGTGTAATGTCAAAAGAAGTTTTGTCAATTATTGTGTGTTTGCTACATCACATCTAGTTGTGTTGGACGCTAGCCTGATAAGATGGAGCATTATCTAATGGATTCCTGGATAATATTTCTGTCTTCAGCAAGGTTCTATCTGGGATACAGCGCAATAAAAAAATTTATAAAAAATTAATAAACGGAATTTTTAAAAATTAATTAGACCAAATATATTTATTTTGTAAAGTCAATAAACGTACTTGAACAATACAAGCTGTCATTAGTTAACAATACAAGCTGTTTTTAGTTAACAATACAAGCTGTTATACGTTAACAATACAAGCTGTCATTAGTTAACAATACAAGCTATTATTAGCTAACAATACAAAATGTTATTAGTTAACAATACAAGCTATTATTAGCTTACAATACAAAATGTTATTAGTTAAAATTCCAAAATGTTATTAGTCAACTTTTGTTTGATTTAATCCATAATCCTATTGACTTTTTTCTTTTCTTCTAGAAGCAAAAGTTGCAGGTAAAAACATTAAATGATGGTCAAAGGTTTCTGCACAGAGTTTGTCATTTATACATTTCATTTCATGGTTAAATCAATAGACTGGAAGGCGTCACATTTTATTTCGTGTGCATTCAACTTGGACTCCGTGATCAAGCGAACTTGCTCTGGTATCATACGTTATTGAATGTCTGACCACTGGTTCCATTTTACTAGCAATAAACACTCCAGAAGAATTTGCTGATGTCTGCGATTCGCTAAAGTATTTCATGATGTTTATCTCGCCAATGGTTCTCAAATGTCTTAGCGGCTGCCTGCACAATATACTGTATATACGAGCACAAGGAGACGGGGGCATATCAACTGTAGATTTGCCACCGCTGTGAGCACGCAATTAATCCATTGGTGTAAACTAAAGGGGTAAATGATATCATTTATAGGGAAGCACTGGATTACAAATAATCCCATTTTCTATTTTTGAAACTCCAGTGTTGGCCCCTAGTTTATTAGACTAATTGAATTTTATAACGTGTAGGATTTTCTTGATTTGTCATGTCAACTAAAGAAAGTCAACGATTGTGGAAAGAGGAATTTAATAAGTTCCGCATTTACCCCTAAAACAACACGACATCACAGGGATGGATCGTTCATTTAAGATATAGAAATAATAGAAATTACTCAACATTTATTAGAAAGTAGAATTACTGCGTCAGACTAATTTACGTGCTTACAATTATCATTAACATTAGCCTCGTGGCTATTTTAGGCCAATAGTTAAATGGTGTAAGTTAATGAAACTGAGCAATTGAAATACGTTTTACTAAGGGAATAAATGCAATTTTATTTAAGATCCTTGAGGAGAATTTATATGAACGTCTAAGTTGCTTTCCTTTATTGTTTGCTACTAAACGTTTCCGTGTTTAAAAAGTCTGCTCTTTGTAGTGTGAAGAAGACTTTGAGCAGACAACTATGTTGTTTCTGTCAATATTAACCCGACTGGGTCCAACCCATCACCCACCAGCCTTCCACGAACCCATCCCCACAAACCCTCCACAAACCCATCACTCACTAACCCTCCACCAACCCATCCCCACCAGCCCCTCCACCAGCACTCCCCACTAGCCCTCCACGAACCCATCCCTAACAGCCATCCACCAACTCCTCCCCAACAGCCCTCCACCAACCCATCCCCACCAGCCCTCCACCAACCTATTACCGACCACCCTCCACCAAACCATCACCACCAGCCCTCCACCAACTCATCACTCACACCCTCCACAAACCCATAACCCACCACCCTCCACCAACCCACGACCCACCATCAAACTATCGCAATCAGCCTTCCACCAACCCATCCCCACAAACCCTCCAGCAACCCATCACTCATCAGCCCTCCACCAACCCATTACCCACCACCCTCCACTAATCCATCCCCACTAGCCCACCACCAACCCATCGCCACTAGCCATACACCAACCCATCACCCACCAGCCCTCCACCAACCCATTAGCCACCTGCCTCCAATAATTCATCCCCACCAACCCTCCACCAACCTAATACCCACCAGCCCTCCACCAACCCATCACCCACCACTATCCACCAACCCATCACCCACCACCTTCCACCAACCCATCCCCACTAGCTCTCCTCAAACCAATCCCCACCAACCCTCCACCAACCCATCACCATCCAGCCCTCCACCAACCTATCACCCTCCACCTACCACCAACCCATCCCCCTTCACCAACCTATCACAACCAGCCTTCCACCAACCCATCCCAACAAACCCTCCACCAACCCATCACTCACCAGCCCTCCCCCAACCCATTACTTACGACCCTTCACTAACCAATCCCTCAATCATCCTCCCCAAACCCATCACCCACCACCTTTCACCAACCCATCCCCAATCACCCTCCACCAACCCATCACTCACCGACCTTCCACAACCCATCACTCACCAACCCTCCACCAACCCATCACTCACCAGCCCTGCACCAACCCATCACTCACCAACACTCCACCAACCCAACACTCACCAAGCCTCCACCAACCCATCCCCACCAGCCCTCCACCAACCCACCCTATTAGCCCTGTTGATGTTTGGGTCATGTCTAGATAGAACACACAACACATTTGTTGATGTTTGGGTCATGTCTAGATGGAACACTCAACACATTTGTTGATGTTTGGGTCATGGCTAGATGGAACACACAACACAATTGTTGATGTTTGGGTCATGTCTAGATGGAACACTCAACACATTTGTTGATGTTTGGGTCATGTCTAGCTGGAACAAACAACACAATTTTTGATGTTTGGGTAATGTCTAGTTTGAATACACAACACAGTTGTTGATGTTTGGGTAATGTCTAGTTTGAACACACAACACAGTTGTTGATGTTTGGGTAATGTCTAGTTTGAACACACAACACAAGTATTGATGCGCAATCTGCTTTCAAACGATATACCATATATTGTCCCGCGGCATCTGATTAACTGGTTTGTACAAGATTAGATAACCAGCATATGATCAACGCTCATCTGATAGTTTATTACTACGACATAACTTTTAAAGTTACGAAGGTAAGTCTAAAATTATATTATGAATTTTCAAGACATAATTTAATCATTTTTAATACACAATTCTTTGTTAAAATCGTATTTGCAGTTTGTTTTCTTCTGCGTGATTAAGAAATAAACTTAATACCTTTGGAGTTAATAAGTCACTCTATTATTTTTTAACTGAATCTATTTCGTCTCATGGCAAGAGGATTAGAAAAAAATGACGTACTTCTTTGATGAAGATTCACTGTTAAAAAATGTTTAGTTTTTAAATAGTTTAAATGGTACTCTTCATTTTTTTAAATATCTGTTATTATTGTCCTTTTTTAAACAGAGGGAAGTAAATTAACTTGTACATAATTTAGCACTTATTTCCCCTTTACAACATAATAATCCTGTAATGTATGCCCAGATTAACAGTTCGTTCTCTTGCTAAATTACTGTTTCAACGTTGTTTCTCTTTTCGCTGACAAAGTGTTCAACACATCTAACCTAGTTCTTTTTTACTGCTAACACATGTCGTTAACTAATGTGGATCAAAATTATGTGCTATTCAAATAAAATTTATTAAAAATGTCTTTGGAAAATAAGAACGAATTTCACAGACTAACAAATTAAAGTTAAGTCATGCAAAGTGCATGTGATATTTTATTATTTTTAATTTGCTTCTCAACTCTTACGCAGGACTACCCAACTTGTGACCAGTGCTGCCCAACTCATTAACGGCGGTTCTAAATCTAACCTAAATACATGACCCAGATAACCATTAACCTCCGACTCTTAGTGACGATGTTTTGCGTCACAGGGACCCTCCCCGTCAGAGTCACGGCTGACGCGACGTCCACGTCTCCTGTTACCACGACAGACGCCAGGACCAGGTCCTTCGTTGCTGCCATCGAGTCCTGCTCCCAGGATTGTCAGCGCCAGATCGGGGAGTGCCTCAACGGGGCCCCCGGGGCCCAGGCCCTGTGGCAGGCGGAGAGATACTGTGACCTGCTCAACTACAAGGAGAAGGGCACCAGCTCCTACGACTGTTTGGTCAAGACCAAATACTGCACTGAGGAGGAGTACAAGAAACTGGAGCACGCTGCGTGTGGGGCGTCGGTCATTTTCGGTGGCTACCTGGCTATAGTCACTTGCTTCCTAACGTTCTTATTTAATTGAAGTTGAGGAATTAGCTGATGAATTTTAATAAAATAATGTTTTTTGCGAATTAATTTAATCTGAATAAAAAATCTATATTGTTTAATTTTTAAATATATGTACCTTAGTTTGTTCTTTAAACATATAATGCGGATTGAAATTTTTATAAAAATTCTTTATATATTAACTCGTGGCATCTATATTAAATAAATGCATTTTTTAAAGTTTATCTCTATATGACATCTATATCCGTCTGCTATTGTTTACATCCACGTGCCACCGGATTTCACCCCAGCCCAGCTGACCACATTCCAGGGTTTAACATCTCAGAAATACAAAACTAAATCTAAATGGACGAGATCATAAAAGAGGAGCAACAGGAGTTTTGATTATTCAAAATTTCCCTTTCGGTGGTCGGAACACAGTGCACAGCATAAAAAAAATTTCATACTAAAAACTAGGAAATAAAATACTTTAAAAAACTTTTTTTTTAAATAAATGAGGCGCTTTTATTTACATATAAAAAGTGCACTAAAAAGAAGAAAATAAAAATTGTCTATGATTTCAGGTGAAATCTGTGAACCTTTCCACTGCACATAAAAGAGTGGGGTGCTCATCACAATTCTCTATAATGTACAAAGGCTGCGAAACATAAATACACATTTGTATGAATACTAATAAACATTAGAAGTTTCAAAACTTTGATCATATAGATCTACATGCTACTATCATAATAATTAGAAATATTTATCTATATGAAAAAGAATTGTTGCAAAGAGAAATGAGTTGTGATGTGCGCCCCACGCTTTGATGTGCAGTAGATAAGTTCACGGATTTAACCTGTAATCAAAGACAATTTTTATTTTCTTCTTTTTAGTGCACTTTATTTAAATAAAAGAGTTTCCTTTCGAAAAAAAAAGATATTTTTAATTTTCCAATTTTTAGTATAAAATATTTTATGAGTCTGTTTTATGTAGCTCATATTGGGAAAAAACCAAATTTTGGCCACCGACACCCCAAGAGTGTGCATATTAACATTTCTTTTTCCCAGTTATCGTCATGAGGCTTTACTAAACAACTTCCCAAAGTTTCATGCTTTTACCTACACGGAAGTTTTGAGAATTAGTGGTGAATCGGTTTTTAATATAAGAAAAAAAAAAAAACTACATTTGGGCCCCAGCCCCCATTAAGGGATAATTTGAATCTTTTTTTCACTTTGTACCATTGCGGAAGTATGCTCAACAATGTCCGGAAGTTTCATGCTTCGATCTACACGGGGAAAAGGGACAATTTGTGATTGTCTATTTTCTTATAGCCTATATTAGGAAAAAAAAGTTTTTAAGTCCCCACAAGCGGGAATTTTTAAAATTATCGTCCAGACAGGGTACCAAACAACTTCCTAAAGTTTAATACTCCTACCGGAAGTTTGAGAATCAGTGATGAGTGAGTCAGTGAGTCAGTGAAGGCTTTGGCTTTTGTTAGTATGTATGATAAGCACACAAAAAGAAGTTGTATGATAAATGTAAGGCTCAGTTTTTGAAAAAAAATGGAAACCACATGAACCTAGAGTACTCACCCTTACAAATAATAATTTAAATGGGTGCTAACTTCCTGTCAGTATCTGCTGACCAAGATGTGTGGATGAGGATGAGAAGGTCTTACAGCTAGGACATGGACTCACAAGGCCATGGCTTGGTCTGAGTGGATGTGTTATAGCTGTAGGAGATGGCTTGGTCTGAGTGGATGTGTTATAGCTGTAGGAGGCATGGACATGGACTCACAAGGCCATGGCTTGGTCTGTGTGGATGTGTTATAGCTGTAGGAGATGGCTTGGTCTGAGTGGATGCGTTATAGCTGTAGGAGATGGCTTGGTCTGAGTGGATGTGTTATAGCTGTAGGAGATGGTTTGGTCTGAGTGGATGTGTTATAGCTGTAGGAGATGGCTTGGTCTGAGTGGATGTGTTATAGCTGTAGGAGATGGCTTGGTCTGAGTGGATGTGTTATAGATGTAGGAGATAGCTTGGTCTGAGTGGATGTGTTATAGCTGTAGGAGATGGTTTGGTCTGAGTGGATGTGTTATAGCTGTAGGAGATGGCTTGGTCTGTCTGAGTGGATGTGTTATAGCTGTAGGAGATGGCTTGGTCTGAGTGGATGTGTTATAGCTGTAGGAGATGGCTTGGTCGGAGTGGATGTGTTAACAAAGCACAATTTTGGCATGATTAATGAATACAGCATCTATGATGTGACTATTAAAATACAATGTAATGTTTTTTAAAAAATTTGACAAACGTTTGCCGTTTGATGTTACGAGGGAAGTAACTGTCCCAGAAAATGGGCAACTAACACAGTTAGATCGCCCCACTATCTTTACTATTTTAAAACACTTACGTCTTTATGACATGGGACTACCAGAATGTCTGACAACAAAAACGATTGTTCCATGGCGATCTACAGTATTGGCGGCTTTTACTGGGGTAGGGAGCACTTGATAGTAGATAATAAATTCTCACAACATACAAGGCGACGAAAACGCAGTAAATTGTGAAGACAACGCCGGATATTAATCCTCACAAAACAGCGCCCCTAGAACATAAAAGGCACGCAAGAAATTCATGACCATATATCTGCACACGTTACCCGGTGGTAAGCGATTACGCTTTAAAACATCTCAGAAGTCAGCCTTATCTCAACTCCAATAACAGAAATATTAAAAAAATGTTCGATATCGAGTTTGACTGATACATAAAATAATGTGGAAAATCTACATCAAATTTTGATCACGTCATCACATGAAAAGGAAGTCGTGCTTTTGTGCACATCTTGGGATTGTGAGGCTAATTTAAGGAACGACCATCAAAGGAGCAGATACATTTCAGAATTGCCAAATAATGTTTGAATGAGAGAAAGATCCGTGTAAAAAGGAACGATTCGGGCAGTGTCAGTTTTGGCAATGTCTCGTTGGCAGACCAACTTGGCACATTCACACCCGGACTTAAGATGAACAGAGTTTGGTTGTTAGTTTTATTAGTACAGACGGCCGTCTAACCTGGTAATTCAAATTCACAATCGAGTTGGTCCAAATGTTAAACATAAATCAAACTGCAGATCGAATCTTCTGTATAGAAGGAGCGCTGGGGGAGGGGCTTACCTCTACGTGGTCCCCAGCATGAGTAGGGTATGCGAAACCCGAAACTAAAAGTCCCGACCTGGAAGGTCGAAGTCCGGTTAGGGCTAGCTAGGAAGCTAGACAGATGATTACAGCCGCCGTACGGAACTAAGACAGAGGCGACCATGGTGGAGATCGTCTCTGTCGATGATGAAAACCATTGTGCCCGTTGAGGGTCGGGTCATCCGAGGCGGCCGTTTCGTCCCCCTTTCTAGTTAGAATCAGTGAACGGCACTGTTTAGGGCCAGGAGGGCCAGTAAAACACTAGAAAAAGTGCCGTGAAGAACTTTGGTCGGACGTCAGCTCTGAGGAAACCTTCCCGACAAGGGGTGCCCTTACCCAACACTATGTGGTTGGTTCTGCGGTTGCCCGCACCCCCCGGGAGGGTTACAATGATGATTCCCCCTATCTTGCGACAGTCCTAGGTATATAGACCCGTTTAATGCGCTGTGGTGGCACCGCAGGTACCGCAGGTACGGCGGGTCGAAGTAGGAAAATTCCACATCCTCCTTAGGGAGGAAACCCCCTTGAGAGGCAGGACGGTGAGACTAGATCGAACTTTACCCTGCCCAGGCGGCCCCCTCTTAGAGGGGACCGTATTGGGGGTGCCCTTGTCAACTACGCCCTTCGGGGGAGGGGTGGGAGCTTGCCTAGAGATTCCCCAATGGGACCTATAAGAGTTCTAGTAACTCAGGGCCTTTGATGCCATCTCAAATGTCACATATTTAGTATAGAAGGAGCGTCTGTAACTTAAAGGATACGATAAGGATATTTTTTTTTTTAAATGTACCTTTTCTTTACATAATTATTTGAATCTTTTTTTAAATTTAATTTTCCTGAAATTTTGTAGGCCTACTCATAGGTCCTCAAATTATAAAATTCTTAAAAGTTGTTTATGCTTTTTTAACATCAAGTCACGGACACAAAGGTCGTAACGATTAACGAAAGGCTTAGTTTAAGTAGTTTTAAACAGCTCTGGCATTAAAAAAACAAACATATTCTTAATAGTTTATAAGTAACAAAAACTCAATTATACAGCAGTGGGGTACTGTTCACAATAATTTAGAACTGTCAACTCATTAATAAACAGTGGAATAAAGATAATAAAGAAAAATGCATAATACTTTCGGACGTCGAAATCCTCAATAAACTTTCTTACAATACGTATTTTATTTGTAGTGGTTGGTAACAATGAAAGGTGGCAGGAGATTAATGCTCGATTATCAGAATGCACCTCATTTAAACAAAACAAATCCTTTAATCTTGTAGAAGCTATTATCATCAAATAACACATTCCTGTATACCACAGATCTTGGTGGGAGAGTCACGTGACAGAATGGCGTCGACCTACCCCGTGCTAGTGGCAGCCATTCACCTGTCCATATGTCTGGCCACATCGTACGACTTCACAAAGTTTCTCCCCGTGTCGTCCAGGTGCAAGAGCACCATCCTGACGTGCGTCGGGCCCACCGGGGATTTCGCTGACGTGGTGACGCCCGGTAAGCAGTGCGTCCTGTTCAACGTAACCAAGAACGGGATGAACGCCTACCACTGCGCGGTGAGGGTCGGGCTCTGCACAGACCAGGAGTACATCAAGCTCAAGGAACTCGCCTGTAAAGTGGTCTCGCCCAGCAAGGCTCCGCCCAACGACGTGGTCAAGAGGTTCTACGACGTCATCGAGAAGAGCAGCTTGACGTGCTCCAAGACAATCGCGACTTGCATCAAGAAGTCGATCGTCGCCACGATGTTCAAGCAGCTGGAACAGTTCTGCCTGCTCCTCGGGGTCAGGTTTGACCATTTCACCTTCGAGGCCTGCATACTTGAGCTGGACGAATGCCGAACAGAAGATTTCACCCAGCTCCAAGAGACGGCCTGCGGGGCTGAGCCCCCCTCCAACGCTCCACTTATGGAATTCCTCACAGCAAACAACCTGCCCTGTCGCCAGGCTTTTGACAGCTGCGTGGCCAAAAATGTCAAGGCCATGGGTATGATACACAGCGAGCGCTACTGCGATGCCCTGGACTTGAAGTTATCAGGTTCGACAGTCATACAGTGCGCAACATCGCACGGAAAGTGCAGTTCGCAAGAGTCGGAAACCATAAAGAGATTGTTTTGTAAACAGCAGAACAACATGAAAAAAACGGCCAGCTCTGGGGTTGGGGTAACAGGAGACTCGTCCAGACTGTGGGGACCTCTCGTGCTTTGCTCCGTCCGTTTTATTGTGTAACTGGACATTGTGGTCAGTCTTTGACGAGCGCCGGTTAACAGATTTTTCTCCTTCACTTGGCGTGCTCAGAGATTGAGATAAGTGACACCTTGTGTATAACTGCAACAAAATATAGGGTAATTCCTGATATGACTTCTATTTGAATGCAATAAATCTACATCCATTTCAAAAAACGTTTCTGTAAAAATGTACACAAATAAATAAAGATGTATTGACATTTCCATGTCTGTTGTATCTATACTAATAAAAGGGAAAGCCCTCACTCACTCACTGACTGACTGACTCACTGATTCATCACTAATTCTCCAACTTCCCGTGTAGGTAGAATAATGAAACTTTGGGAAATTGTTGGGTACCCTCTGACTACGAAAATTGGCGAAAAAGAATTTTGAAAATCTCACTCATGTGGGGCCGGGGGCCCAAACACTTTTTTTGCCTACATCACTAATTCTACAACTTCCCGTATAGGTAGAAGCATGAAACTTTGGGAAGTTGTTGGAGACACTCTTACAACAAAAAATGGCTAAAAAGAATTTTGAAATTCCAACTTATGGGGGCCGGGGCCCCAAAACTGTTTTTCTCCTTATATAAGCTACTAGCAATTTACCCGCGCTTTGCTGCGGTAAATTAGGATTTCAATATTGATAAATGCGTCTCTTTTATATAGCTCATTATGAGAAAAACCCTACATTTAGGCAATCGTCCCCCTAGTGAGAAAAAATTTAATATTTTTTGCTTCTTAACATCGCAGGAGTGTACTCAACAACTTCCCATAATTTCTAGCTTCTACCTACACGGAAGATTGTAGAATTAGTGTTGATTTAGATTTATATAGCCCATTTAAGGGGGAAAAAAGTTTTAGGGCCACACATGAGTGGACATTTTTAAAATTTATAGAATTATTTTCCTTATTACCATTTCGGGCTGTTACTAAACAACTACAGAATGCTTTATACTTTTACCTACACAGAAAATGGGAGAAGCAGTAATTTTCAGTTTTTAATGGCTCATTTAATAGAAAAACTACATTGGGGCCTCCAGCATGCAGTAAATGATAATTTAAATATATAGTCACCTGCTAACATTGATGAAGTGTACTCAACAACTTCCTAAAGTTTACATACTCAGCAAAAAAGACAATTAGTGATTTTCAATTTTTACAGATAAAGAGAAATAGATTTTGGGACCAAGGCCCCACATAATTTGGATTTTTAATTCTCTATTTCGTCGCGAGAGGGTACTCAACAACTTCCCATATTTTCATGCACCTTCCTACACCGGAAGTTGGAGAATTAGTGATGATTGAATGTAAGAGTGCATAAAAATATTTATTTGGGCCCTAGGCCCCCAGTAAGGGATATGTTAAATATGTTTTCACCTGCTACCATCGTGGAAAAGTATTTAACAACCCCCCCCCCC
>MUZC01004428.1:21189-62515 GCA_002072015.1 Radix auricularia | reverse complement strand
AAAAACATATATACATCATGGGTCTAGGACTTATGGATGCTGAGATCTAGGGTGATGACAGACGGACGGACGGACAGACGAACAAAATGGATACAATAGCGCATTTCTACTTCGAAAATGCGCTAAAAACTATATAAAGATGTCTATATAAAGATGTCTATATAAAGATGACTATATTAAAATAACTATATAAAGATAACTATCTAAAGATGACTGTATTAAGATGATTACATTAAGATAACTATATATTTTAGAATTTTCTTTTCTTTTATCTTCAATTTGTTGATCCAACAACCTTTTGTTCCAAAAATCTGGTTCCTGACCGAGTGTAAAACAAAAGTCGCCGGACATGTGCGAGGGTATAACAAGTAATGAGAAAAAAGTTAAATCATATTCCCTAAAATTCTTTACGCCCGACCGAATATTTCAGTGTTCTCGTATGTTTAGCGTAATATTTAAATGACGCAATGGTCAACTGCTTTTGTTTGACCCTTGTCCTCACGGGACATGTTGAGCTTTGTTTGAAGTGTTGACTCTCTGGTCTTCCGTTCTGACAGGACGGGACTTCCTGTTCGCCATTTGACCTGATTTCATAAGTCCTAAAGTGTTTACTAAATGGTTAAAAAAAATGTTACCGCATTTTTTTTGGGTCTCTCTTTCTGCAAACGGTTGTGAAGATATTTCGACTGTGTGGATAGAAGTTAAACATTATCATCTTAGTGTTCTTCGTATGAACGACCTTCGCATTGTAAACGTTAGTTGTGAATAGGTAAGTAACCAGTTATTGACAGGGGGTCAAATACCGCGGATGGCACTTGGTTAGTGGTGGCAAATTCTAGTCTTTAATTAATTTTTAATTTATATGAAGGAAACTTTTACAAGAAAGTGGAGATTTTTATAACAATAAAAGAAAATTGAAACATTAAATTACTTTTTAAAAAATAAAGGAACTATCCTAAAGTATGTGAACGTTTCTTCTGTCCAAACTTTCAACTTCTTATATGCTATAAATTCTTCTGATAAGAAAAATGCTACTGTACTGAAACAAACAGAGGCTTAAGTAGCCTGACAACTCAACACTGATGTTGTGGTAACAGTTGATTCTTCAAATTTGACATCCGCTACTGCTGTATAAATAAAACATTACTGTTTCCTATCAATTTCAAACATAAGCTTATCGAATGCTCTGAGTAGCACATTGTTTGAGGGAGGGGCGGAAAAATCCTTGTTGTCAATTAGCTTCTATAATTGAAAATGTTTTAATTTAGGTACATAAAAAGAAAAGCAAATTTAAAAAAAATTAGAAATGAAGAATCTATATTAAAACACGTGTACGTTTCTAGTGCCAAAACTTCAAACTCCACAAAAAATCTTGTTTGCTGATACAAATGGTACTCAGCCGAAAAAACACAGGGCTAAACTAGTGTGCGAACATTACACCAACGTAATGGTAGATATAATTGATTCAAGATTGGTTTAAATTTTAAATGTAAGTAAACTTTTGGGTGCTTAAATGAGTTATTTTGCCAATTTCAAAGTATCATTATTTTAATTTCTAAGGTGTTTTAATGTTTCATAAACAAAAATGAACAAAATTGCTTATCTAATGGATTTAAACTTGGCACACATAAATATAGACGTAGCCACTCACGAATAAGTGCTCAACATTACCAAAGTTATTTGCGATCTGAAGGAATCAGAAATCGGATTTTAAAAAATGGCATATTAATAAAAGAATAACAATACGTTGTTGTGAAAGATAAGAAAAGAAAATGGCAGGAAGTTCTCGTTAGAATATTTGATTTTGTCGAAAATTATGTCTTTTTTAGTTCACTGAGAGGAAAATGCTGTTGCAAATAAATGCATTATTCTGTAACGAATGAATTTGCTAGAAGAGTGCGATCGAGCACTCGGAGGCACTCTGGGCACATCATCTGAAAAACGTAGAGACTTTTCATCTTAAATTACAACTTAGTTCATAAAAATTATAGGAGACATCGTGAAAAGATCATGTTAAGCCTGGTCCTTTTTTGGACTCAGGACGTGTTAGCGCATTTTCGTATTATGTATCAGTACTTATGTTAGATATCAGCATTATGTAGTTATCAGTAATTGTGTTTAGATTTTAGACATATTTTTATGAATTTTCTTGTGTAATGAATATACCTGACATTTTTTTATTTAAAAGTCATTTCTTTACGTTTTAATTTTTTTTATTTTCTCTTTAATCTAACTACAAGTGGTTTGTGGTCACTGAAATAGGACTCATAAATGAAACATTCTAAATTGTAATCAGCTAATCGCCCAAATACTCCGTCAATTGTTGTTTGATAGATCGTGGTTGCCAATCTTGTTGAAAGTAGTTGAATGTTGAAGGTTGTTTCGAAAAAGTTTTCAATTTCTGCCCCTGGGCCGCTAAGATCTTGATTTAAGTCACCACAAATGATGACGTAAATTTCTCTAAACTTTTACACATATTCTAATGACGTCAACAACAACAAAATAATAATTTCGCACGCTTTCGCACTACTAACCAATAACTTTAACACCAAACACACCACCGTGCTCAACTCACAAGTTCCATTAAGTTACAATGACTTAAAGTCCTACGGACCTTCCAGGAGCTCTACTGCTACTACAAGAGGTCCGATCGAGTAACTGAGTGTTGATGCACAAATGGCAGGTCAGGACATACAAAAAACATATATACATCATGGGTCTAGGACTTATGGATGCTGAGATCTAGGGTGATGACAGACGGACGGACGGACGGACAGACGGACAAAACGGATACAATAGCGCATTCGACTTCTTGAAAATGCGCTAAAACAAGAAACAAGATACCAAATATCGTTCATTGTATTTCATATTTTTCACAAAAGGATTTAACAAGTCTTTGTAGAATTTGTCGCAAATTTCAATGAATAAAATTGAATCTGCATACGACATATTTGAAATGACTTCAAATAAATGATGTAAATATAATGGACTGCAGAGACCCAACATGTGTTAATACTTCCTCGTGCCTGGAAAGTATGCATGAATCTAAATAAAGACGAAAAAACATAAAATGTGAATATTATATCTCGCTCAAACAGTTCATAAACCCTAATTTATTTACATGATGCTCCAACTGAAACGAACTCTCAAACTATTTTAGTACACTTGAACGTTGTTACGCACTCTTTTCCATGTCTATACACCTTTTGGAATATCTAATAGTTTTGACAAGCAAGTGATTAAACAGACTTCAGGATACAAAATAGTGTAAATACCATGGATCCAATTTTAGGTTATATGAAATCTACAGAAAAACTAATCGAGGCAGATGAAAATGTCAACACATGAACACATGCAGGAACTTTGTTAGTCACAAAGAAATCTATTTATTTTTGACATTTGGAAACTTTTACTTTATGAAGTCGATGATGCCAGAAATTATTTACAAACGTTTAGTGCTAAAATGCTTTGTAGAGGCTACTCACAGAGAAACTAATAACTATTTTAAGAATGCTTTGACATTTGCTAAAATTGTATGTGGAGACTTCATCCTTTTAATCGAACATTGCAATCCAAGAACGAGAGAGCAACTATTTGGTGATCGAAGTGAATATTTATCTATGTTATGTAGGAAAACAGTTGAGAAGAAAGTTGTATTCGTCATAAGATGAGATTACTGTAGAAGGTAATGTAATGATTCAGCACTAATGTAGAATTTGAAAAACATATGATTTTCGTACATCAGCTAATCTACTGGACTTTGAAATTTTGCCTTGAAATTATATTTCTCAAAATATCTCACATGAAATTGTTAAGCAAGGAATCTTTTACCTCAAAGGTTTAATAAATAGGAATTAATTGATTCAAGACCAGTTGAAGTATTCAAGCATATTATTTTTTAGGCTCGAAGTTACTTTGCCTAATATAATATAATTAAATCAAAATTTGCTTACAACTGTCTTAAGCAGTGACATATTTTAAGGTGGCTTCTTTAAAATAACATTAATGAAAAATTAATAATGACAAATGATGAAGCACTGAAATTGACTAATTTAAAGCTATTTGCTACTGAGTATGACATGACTTTAGTACATGAAAGGATGTGCCATAAGAAAAAACAGGAAACATCAATTTTATTTCAAGAAATGACAGCTTTTCTGTTCATCTGTTTATATATAAAATGTAAAGTGTCCTTATTTATAATTCCTGATGAAAAACATTATTTTCTTTTTCGCGTACACATAGTTTGTTGTTGTTGTTTTTTTGGAGGGGGGGGGACGACAAATTTGGGTTCTGCTCCGAGTGGCACATACCCACGCTACGCCACTGTAGATAGTAACCCAATCGTAAGTCTTGATCAGCCCGAAACAGGGAAACCCCCTTCCCCCGGTTGTGTGTAGTTTTAATTATAAATACTCATGTGCTCACATTTGTTTAACATCTCATGTCGGGAGTTCTCAAGCGTGCTTAAAGGAACACACCACTGACAAGTGCAGTATCTAATGAGACACACTAATTCCATTACCCAACACAGCCACTGTGAAACATGAACTTTAAGTTACGCTAAGAATAAATAAAGCTGCGCAACTAAGTGAACTACGGCGCTTGTAACAGAATATTGTTGTTACTTATTTGACATTTTATACCATTACATTATACTAGGCATAATAACACCGTATCTAAATCCTATTGTTGTTACTTATTTGACATATTACCCCATTACATTAGACTAGGCATAATAACACCGTATCTAAATCATATTGTTGATACATATTTGACATATCTACTTGAAATATTATGCCATTACATTATACTTGGCATAATAACACAATATCTAAATTCTTTTATTGAGACTTATTTGACATACCATTACGTAGTTCGCGTAATAACATCGGATAGTCTACAACATGTTGATTCCTATTTGACACATAATTACAAACTTGGAATAACATCAGCTACTCTAAACCAGTGCTTCTCAAACTTTTTTATATGACGGACCAGCAGGAATTGTTCCAAATATTGAGTGGCATTATTTTTTTTAATGGTTTGTTTGATCAAGCAGTTATATCATTGACTGAATGCTTTAGGCAAATGGAACGCTACTTTAGTCTTTTTGGATTTTCGCACAACATCAAAAAATTTCAGAACTCTAGCAAGACGATTTAACGAAATGTTTCAAAGAATTGAATATTGCGCTCACCGATGCATCTTCAGTAGTAAAGGTTTTTTTTGATTCGCAGTATTTATGCAGTTAAATGTAAATGATATGCGTTTGAAAACTGCTGTTCCAAATTGCGCTATACTCCTCCGTATGGCATTGAAAATTCCGATTATTGTTGCATCGGGGGAAAGAAGTTTTTCCAAGTTCAACTTTACACTAAGAAAAACCCACACTATTTGAGAAAGACTATGAGGCAAGAACGCCTCAACAGTTTGGTGATAATATCGGCTGTCGAACAAGATTACGCCAAGTCTCTAGGTTATTCAAAATTTATTGCAGGCTTTGCTGCCATCAAAGCACGAAAAGTTTATTTTTGTTCAGGGCTTATCGATTTAAATATAGATCTAGAGTCTAAATGCATTTTTAAAAAAAAGTTGTGTAGATCTAATTTTATTGTTTCTGTATTTTTTTTTCGATTAGAATTAGGGCCTAGAGCTTCCAATACCTAAAGGCCGCCCTGCTCCTTGGAGCAATACATATTTTCCTAAAGTAAGCAATAAAACAAGGGCTGTGGAAATTAACAATTAATTAGTCGATTAATCATTAACAGTTTTAATCCATTAAAATTGTTTTGATCGATTGAAATTCGAAAAGATAATATTTGTAATATTCTTTATTTTCCAATTTATTAATAATTTATATATTTCATTACTTATATACCTTATTTGCCTCGTATTATAATTATTTACTTAGACATGTTTGCGTAAACAAAAAGGTTTAATTAAATCCCTTATTTCTTGCATAGCTGAAGGAATATGCAATGTTAAGTTTAAGATTTGAGAGCCATGAAATAACTACGACTTAAACGATTATGCAAAGTATTGAACCGCAACTTAAAAGGATCTATATATGCGCTAGAAATATATTATTAATTGAACTTAAACGATTATTTTTCCCGATCAATAGAAAAAATATTTTTCTAAAAAATTAGTTCGAGACCTTAAAAAATCTTTAAAAAATAAATAAATATCAAGCACTAAACCATGTTTCCAGTTCACACACAAAAAAAAATGTCTAATTCTTGAGGCTGAACGAATAAATTTAACAGACTACATTTGCTTCCTGATAAAGTTTATAAAAGTAACCGTACCACTCTAATTTATCCACAATGTTATGATGAACATTCATGTCGATTTACGAACTATGTCCCACATCTTTTATCCTGCAGATTCAACCAATCAGCAACCAGCTACCAGCAACCATGTCACCATGGTACGTTGCCAAGGCAACCTGGCTTGTTTACGCAATCATCATTTCCGTTGGCGCTGAAGAACTGAAGTCAGCATTGGTGACCTCCTCCAAGAAATGCCAACAATCGGCGAAATCCTGCCTCCCCCAGTCCGTATTCACCGACAAGGACACCAACGCTGGAAATGTCTGCAGCCTCTTTCAACTGAAAATCAACGGCCTCACCGCATACAGCTGCCTCGTCCGCCTGGGGCTCTGCTCCGAGGACGAATACGACAAGCTCAAAGTCGCGGCCTGTGCCGGGACGCCGAGGACCCAGAAAATCGCCAGCGAAGAGCAAAAGGTTTTCTACGCCGCCGTCGATCGTATCCGAGAGTCCTGCCAAGACCAACTTCTCGTGTGCGTCAAGGCGTCCAGTGTGGCCACGGTCTATAAACAGCACGAGCGCTACTGCTATCTCCTCAAGCTGAGCCTCAAGAAAGTCAACTTCAGGACCTGCCTGCTGCAGAACAATAAATGCGAACACTCGGAGTTCTCGAGCCTCAACGACTCCGCGTGCAGGAGGAACGTGATGGAAGATGGGGCGTCCAAATTTTTTAACGCCCTCCTGCTCACGAGCCCCACGTGCAGGAGCGGCCTGGACCAGTGCAGCATCGCGAGCACGAGAGGCGTGAGGCTGATACGGAGCGAGCAGTACTGTGAGGCGCTGCATGTTGAGGAGGACGGGAAGTCGGCGTACGGGTGTTTGGTTCAACCCGACAGGTGCGAGCCCGGAGAGTACGACCGGCTCAAAGAGGCCGTGTGTCAAGGTCACGAGATGGTTTTCACACTGGGAACGATTGTTTCGTGTTTTGTCGTTTGTTTAATTTCTTGAGATTTCATGTGTATTAAAACTAAATAATGATGTTTACAACAGAGCTTGTGTTACGTCATAAATTGTAAGTTAGACATAAATGAAGCGATTGTTAAGCGTATATCTCTTACAATTTAAAGAGTCTTTTGTTCAAACCTATTCCAACTAGAACTTTACAATGTTCAAACGATTCCTAAGTTGCTTATTCTATATCTGGAATAATTTACAATCAACAGAGGATTGCGTCTATGTGTTTTGTAAAAATGTTTTTTTTTTAAACGGCATGGCTGTTGGCCTGGCCAGCAGCATCTTGGGGGTGGGGGGCGTAGCAGCTTACAGCTCAATAGATAGCTGCATTTGTTTGGGTCCCTCAACTTCCTACAAGGTAGCAAGTTCTGATTTTGGTGAGCCCAAGGTATTTTATTTCCCCGGTACTCTCCTTATCTGGTGGGCTTTCTCCTATCCGCCACCTGGGGAGGTACTCGGTGGAAGATGAGCATCTCCGAACTCTCTACCACTGTGGCATGATGTATTTACTTACCAAATATAAACTCCCATGTCACACCCAAAGGTAGACTCGTAATTTTTTTTAAAAAAATTGCCATTGGTTAAAACTTCATAAAAATAAATGTCTTGTATAGCTAGGCTAATTTTTTTTGATAAGTAAAGGTATGCTCGTTTAATTCATGAAAATGCATTAAAACAAACACTGAAATACCTTAAAACAAACACTGAAATACATTAAAACAAACACTGAAATACCTTAAAACAAACATTGAAATACTGAAACTTTTTTCCAAGAATAGACTTTTAAACAATCTTTCTATCAACAAGTGAGAAACAGTGACACTAACCATCCCCCCACCCAGCCCATCCATCCCTAAAGCTATAAAGCGTAAGCACATTTAAAAAATGGTCTGTTATTGATGGGATCTTAGTGTAATGTGACGTGTATTCAGTGTACGTCAGGTGCTGGTTTTCCCGATAGCCTATAAATATGATAAGTGGAAACACACCAGTAAGTGTTATTGTGTTGTTGGACAGTTACCCTCTTGAACAGTTTGTAAATATTTATGTATTCAGGCGGTAGACTATTGGTTATAATATGATATCACATTCAAAAGAGATCTTTAAGAAGAATTGAAGAATCTTGTATTAATGTATGGGCTGATTTCAATGCGAACACTGCACCTATTTTTTGAGAACGTTTTCCTATTTCTGTTAATTTCTTTTGTTGGTTGAAATGGATGAGGAAAGTGAGTCAGACGAGTAGATGGGGGAGGGGGGGGGAAGAAGAAAAAAACACCCCTGGGTGGAAAACGTTAGTGGAGATGCCAACTTAGACTATGTAGGTTGGGGGGTGCACTTTGTTTCAGTTTTGAGACGGAGGCTGATATTGTCCAGAAGAAGACTACTTAGCTCCCCTACGAGAGACGTGACATTGTCTAGAAAAATACTAATTACCTCCCCTACTATTGACATGATTTTCTCTAGAAAAATACTACTTACCCCCCCTCCCTATTTAGTGACATGATGTTTGCTAGAAAATTACTACTTACCTCCCCTACTAGTGACATATTTGCTAGAAAAATACTAATTACCTCCCCTACTAGTGACATGACATTGTCTAGAAAAATACTACTTACCTTCCCTACGAGTGACATGAGATTTGCTAAAAATTACTAATTACCTCCCCTACTAGTGACATGATAATAGCTAAAATTACTACCTACCTCCCCTACTAGTGACATGATATTGGTTAGAAAAATAGTACTTACCTCCCCTATTAGTGACATGATATTGGCTAAAAATTACTGCTTACCTCCCCTAGTAGTGACATGATATTAGCTAAAATTACTACTTACCTCCCCTACTAGTAACATGGTATTGGCTAAAAATTACTACTTACCTCCCCTACTAGTGACATGGTATTGGCTAAAAAATTACTACTTACCTCCCCTACTGGTGACATGATATTTGCTAAAAATACTATTTACCTCACCTACTAGTGACATGATATTGGCTAGAAAAATACTACTTACCTCCCCTACTAGTGACATAATTTTGGCTAGAAAAATACTACTCCCCCCTACTAGTGACATGATATTGGCTAAAAATGACTACTTACCTCCCCTACTTGTGACATGGTATTGGCTAAAAAATACTACTTACCTCCCCTACTAATGAAACTGTATTGGCTAAAAATTACTACTTGCTTCCCCTACTAGTGACATGGTATTGGCTAAAAATTACTACTAACTTCCCCTATAAGTGACATGATATTGGCTAAAAATTACTGCTTACCTCCCCTAGTAGTGACATGATATTAGCTAAAATTACTACTTACCTCCCCTACTAGTGACATGATATTGGCTAAAAATTACTACTTACCTCCCCTACTAATGAAATGGTATTGGCTAGAAAAATACTACTTGCCTCCTCTGTTAGTGACATCAAGAAATAAAAAGGGGCAGGGTGGGTTAAACTGCTTATTTAACAAAACGTCTCAATAATTTTTATTTTTTTTTATAGTGAAACAAAATTAATAATCTAAATTGTGGATAGATGCAGTCAATATGTAAAGTGATAATATATATGTGGTGGATAGATGTCGATAGACACAGTGAATAGATTTTAATGGACAGGTGTAGTGGATCCTATTTTCAGTTGTTATGTAACTTTCTTTTTTTATACACAGCATGGTTGTTGGCCTTGCGCACAACCACTTTGGGGGGGATGAGGATTTGCCCCCTCGCAGCTCAATGGGAAGCTGCCTTTGTTCAGGTTGGGTCCGCAGCCTTTGTGGATCCCTCCACTTCCTACAAGACAATAGGGCTGATTTTGGTCCATCCCTGGTATTTTATTTCCACGGTACCCTCCATATCTAGTGGGCTTTCCCCTTTCCGCCGGCTAGGGAGGCGCTCGATGGAAGATCAGCATCTCCCACAAGGTTGTAGTGGATAGATAAATCAAAACATTAGTTTCCGAAGACGATACAACAGTTTATGGATGCGGCAAACAATTTTTTTTTCCATAGCTTATAAAACTGATTGCTTATATTTGTAGGTTAGTATAAACCTATTCGCTGATCCTTGCTTCCAAATGATTGCTGATATTTGTAGGTTATTATAAACCTATTTGCTAATCCCTGCTTCTAACTGATTATTAACACACTGAGGTCTGTAGAATTTCATTTGAGAACTTTACTTCAAGCTGATTGGTAACATGTTTGGGGTATGTAGTAATTCAGTTGAGAACTCTCTAAATTTGTTAATCTTCAAAAAAGATTTTCTACATGTCTTTGCTCTTAATTAAAACGAAACGAGTTTACGTTCGACAAGGATCTACACCCCCCCCCCATCCCACCCTATTTTCTGTTCTGTAGTCAGGATCTTGTCATCACCTAGCAGTTGTTCAAATATACTGACAGTATACTTACCTCCCCTCTATATATTTCGTAACAGCCCTGCGGGTCGCTGAGATCCGGGATTGTGTTTGATTGTGAGTCTGGTCTGTTGTCAACGTGCTTAGTTTCAATGATTTACAACGGTCCGCCCTTCATGCCCCAGGGCAAAGTTTTTTTTAAACGAAAACAATTAGACCAGATGAACCTTGATGGGGAATTTCTCTATATTTCTATACAGTCAGCAATCAGTTGTAGGCTTGGCTATAGCCTCAGAGATACGTGGTAGTCACCTGTGTGTAAAACTAAGGCCGTATGTCGTTATTCAATATCTTGACACATGAATAGGTATATACCCTGGACAGCAATATACACCATACACTCATAAACACCAGACACCCATATACACCAGACACCCATATACACCAGACACCCATATACACCAGACACCCATATACACCAGACACAAATCAGTACGAGACATTCACAAACCACGCGTCTTTTTAAAGTCCTCCCATGGTACAATTTGAACCAGTGTAATTGCATGTCACCAGTTAGACATTCTAATTGTGACTTATTGATACTACTTGATGGGGCGTCATCAATGGATTTACTCTAACAGACTTTGTCAAATAGACCCACATCAACAGACCTACATCAATAGACCTATACAAATAGTACTAATCATATAGCCATACTCCAACAGCCCTACCTAAATAGCTCTTTTCCGAAAGACCAATTATGATGGACCTACTCCGAAAGTCCAATTACAAAAGACCTACTCCAATAGACCTGTTACAGTAACCTTACCCCTAAACGACCTACACTAGGATACCTAGAATAATAAACTTACTCCCATAGCTCTAATCAAACGTCGATGCTCCTAAAATACTTACACAAAAGACCCTCCCACAACTATTTAATATTATTATGTTCTATTTTGTTAAATAATTCTATTCTGAAAAAATTAGCTGGAAATTATCGGTTCCTGAAATACACAGATCTATTACGCTTTAAATTTTCTTACTTTCTAAAGGCTAATAATAAACACAAATAATCGACATAAGAAAAGGAATTTAAGATATCTGGTTTAGGTACCCCAAATGGTGACGCTTTTTAAATTTTAAATTTTACGTCTTGGATGGGGTGCTGTAATTGGGGGGGGGGGGGGTTGGTGGTAGTGTGAAGCAGTTTTTTTCTCATTATTCGGAATTTCCCGAAGTTTTGTTTTCATTTCACTTTGAACCCCAAAAATAAATGCTATAAATAGATCACCACCCTAGTGTCATTCGACGTCAAATGGCAGGGAAACAGCACTGCTATTGAAAACGAGCCGCGATATTTTGTTTGGACAGCATGGAGTGACGTCCCCTGGGGCCGTAATACTGAGATTTGTTTATGACAATTAAAGCGAGAGGTAAGCCACTAAATAATTCACAGTATTTTGTATTATTTTAAAATATTTTTTGTGTGTTAATAAATCAGCTACAGACTAAAATGGTCGCATTGTTCATCTCTTGAGTTCGTATGACAAACACTATTTACCAACCTATAATCATTTAATCATATAGCTTACAGCACGTTAGCCTCTGACGTAATCAGTCTATGTCTATGAAGTTTAATAGAGTAAATGTAATCGTCTTTTTACAAAAAAATAATATTTACTTGAATAAACGTCATGTTGAACAAGAAAATTTTAGTTATAAGTAAGAAAAAAAAAGAATTTAAAAAATCTTATCTTATCTTAGATATACAGACGCTCCTTCTATGCAGAAGATAATTGCGTCCACAGACCATGAGAGATGATCTGTTGGCAAGTGATCTAGCGGTCACAGGCCACGGCTATAGGGGTTCCACGCATTACCCCAGCCGCCTAACTATTGTCTAGTTAGGTACCCATTCGGAGCTGGGTGACTCGGGGACTCCTCAGGCCCCGAGAACAAATCCTCACCTTCGTGTGGATTCGAACTCGTGACCATCGGTATGACAGTCAAGAGCGCTACCTCTCGACCAACAAGATAAGAGAATATTTAAAAAATTGATAAAGTCTAACACAATTAGTTACATTTGTTTAAAAAAAAAAAAAATAATAAAAAAAAAATATAAAAAAAACTAGATGAAGGCAAATATAGCAAACTAGTAATTGTTCAAGGGGCGGTTAATTCTAAGGTAGAATTACAACACAAAGATAATCTACAACATTGGTCGTATAGACGGAGGTAAAAAGATTATTCTAGTCTCGTGTTCACGTCTGGAATATGTGACTTGAACCAACCAGGAAAAAACAACATCCGATCAACAAGTATTACTTTAAAACACTCGTAAAGATGCAAGTATACACAATAACCATGGATAAGCTAAGAACGCAACAATCGTCTGAGTAGAAGCTGTAATAAGTGCTGCTATAGATAACAAAATGAGGGTTAGGACTGCAATCAGGCTTATACAAAATTAAATGGAAAAGGCGTAAACAAGGTAAGGGTTAGCCTGACCGGACGTAACAAAACAGCGAACGTTTCGGCAAAGAGCCTTTATCAACGTACATACAATACAAAAATAAAACGAAAATAAAAATAAAAAATGAAGGAACTTAGCTGCGGTGAAATCCAAGTATCCTTTTTTTGGATACTTTGGATTTCACCGCAGCTAAGTTCCTTCATTTTTTTAAAATTTCTGTAATAGATACAGTGACATAATTTGTGTATAAAAGTCCCCATCTTCGTCTTGGTGAAATCATTTCATCTTTAAGAGTCCAAAGCAATTTTGAAAATAAATTTTTTCTCCTCATTTTAAGTAGACTTGAAGATTAACTTCTGTATGGGGAACGATTTAACCAAGACAACAAAACATCGCCATAGGAAAAGAAGATTTTCTAAATAACGATTTACTTTTAGTCCAATTCTCCAAATGTGAAATAAGGGTTATCTGTGTTCACACTGTCTTAGGGTTGCTATTTTCCTAAGACCAAGTGATAATGTGGCTGGATATATCATAAATCATGCGATGCAACGTCTCAAGAGGGTCAACATAATTTATTATCCTCTTGGCATTTCTATGATTCCTTTATAAAGTTGGCCAGCCGTAAGCTCGCTGTTAGCCATTTATGATTTCTATTTTATTTCGTTCGTTTACGAAGAATGCAGAACGTGCGATTCTTGTCGGTTAGTTTCATTTAACTGTATCACCACAGACGGCCCCTAATAAGGGCGGAAAATCAGAGACAGCCCCGGGCAACAAAAGTTCTAGCCATGCCACTATTACCAAAGTTAAGTTACACAACTTAAGATTTTGATGAATATTTTAAAATCAGCCTAGCAGTAGGACGCCATTTTTTGATACATTTAAGTATGTCGCATGTGACTTCAGTGTCAACAATCGAGGAAACGTGTGCTTTCAAAACAAAATCCCCAACAATGTGAGTTATGACTAGTTAAAAGTGACTCACACACTTAGACATTTTACGAACGGAAATTTTCATTACTAGTTGTTTCTTTCCTTAAAAATAAATCAAGGAATGCTTTGTATGGTTAAATATCATTAAAAAATATAATTGAAGACTTTAAACAAAAAAACTAAGTGTAAAATATTTAAGTCTCCACAAAAAAGAAAAAAAATACAAAGACAACGAAATCACTTATGAATAACAATTATTTGCTTTTGGTAAATAGTTTTTCCAAGAATCACTTTCATGTATTTTTTTTTCTGTTTGTTTTACTTTTATTTGTAATTTAGATACTGTTTAAATGAGCTTTATAATTATTGGTCTGGAGATGTTTTCTTTAGACGTACAGAGTACATAATATATTAAATTAATACTTATAACAAGTTGAATTCTCTGTTTTGTATACTTGTAGATATTAAGATCTAAGTGCTTTAAAGTTTGTGTTGTTGTCTGTAACTACATTATCTCCCAGTTATCTGATATTTTTTATGTGTTTGCGAAATATCACTTCATGGCTTGAGTATAAACCTAATAAATAACAAAGAAATATCTCAGTAATTTTAATACCAACGACTTACCCCCACCACAAAAGATAGGATAATTCTTTGGACACAGTGGTTTTTTTTGGTTTCTTATATTACCTTTAACTGTTTTATTTGGTTGGTGGTTAACCCTTTGATAGGCCGATTTCATTCGTGTCTCAGCTTCTTTCAAGGCTAATTCTGAAACTAGTTTAACAATAGACGGTGATTTCATTTTTAGTCTGCAGTTTATGTTCTAGGAAACGTGTTTTCCATCAGTGTTATTTTACACTGTGGTTTCTATCAGTGTCATTGTACACTGTGTTGGCCATTAGTGTCAATGTCATACCCAACCATTCAGAGATAAACCAGGAAGTGTTTTATTGAGAGCCACGTGAAATGTGTTTCTTTTTAAGTGACCAACAAAATGTGATGACGTTTGTTTCAGTGTGAAGGTCAGAAATAAACAATTCATAAAGTGAAGTTCAGCTGAAGGAGATGGTAGAGAAATATTAGATATGATGATGGACATACGGCCTGTCTCTCAACCGGCAGTGTGTCCCCTCTGATTTGTAGGCCAAATGACGTCATCGCCTATGTAAGCCATCTGTCGTCATCGGCTGTGTATGCCATCTGACGTCATGGGCTGTGTAGGCCATTTGACGTCATCGGCTGTGTAAGCCATCTGTCGTCATGGGCTGTGTAGGCCATTTGACGTCATCGGCTGTGTAGACCTTCTAACTTCATCCACTGTGTAGGCCATCTGACGTCATCGACTGTGTAGGCCATCTGACGTCATCGACTGTGTAGGCCATCGGACTTCATCGACTGTGTTGGCCATCGGACGTCATCGACTGTGTAGGCCATCGGACGTCATCGACTGTGTAGGCCATCGGACGTCATTGACTGTGTAGGCCATTTGACGTCATCGACTGTGTAGGCCATCGGACGTTATCGACTGTGTTGGCCATCGGACGTCATCGACTTGGTAGGCCATCTGACGTCATCGACTGTGTTGGCCATCGGACGTCATTGACTGTGTAGGCCATCGGACGTCATTGACTGTGTAGGCCATCGGACGTCATCGACTGTGTAGGCCATCGGACGTCATCGACTGTGTAGGCCATCGGACGTCATCGCCTGTTTAGGCCATCTGACATCATCGCCTGTTTAGGCCATCTGACGTCATCGGCTGTTTAGGCCATCTGACATAGGGTCGTAGTAACATAGATGATTACTCTCTTGATTATAGTCATATATATTTGGTGTTTTGTAAAAATAAAAAAAAAATAATAAAAAAAGACCATGTAATGAATGGTGAGTAGGAGGTAAACAATGAAAATAACGTACTCAGATGCCCACTGATGATATTAAATTGAATTAATGTAATGAACAGTTTAATTAGTTTACTTTCATAAATAAATAATTTTTATTTTTTAAAATATTTTTTTAAAAATAAACCGTATACGGTAGAATAAGTGTTATTTAGAGAAAGTCGTGAAGGTAAAAAGTGTTGTTTAGAGAAAGTCGTCAAGGTAAAAAGTGTTGTTTAGAGAAAGTCGTCAAGGTAAAAAGTGTTGTTTAGAGAAAGTCGTCAAGGTAAAAAGTGTTGTTTAGAGAAAGTCGCGTTCTCGTGTTAAATGAGTATCAGTTTGTTACCGTATGTGTTTGCCGGGTGTTGGCACCTGACCGACATGGAAGAGTTGATCCAACGATGATACTAAGATGACTTTATAAAGTGAAACGTGAGAGTAGTTTCTTTTTGGTGAGGGGAGAGTCGCCATTTAAAGCCTAAATACGCGATCAACATTTTTGTATTCTTACACTTCTTAAATATAAATATATCGTAGGCCCAATGGTTCGTCCATAAATTACGTCACGTGATTTTGGCCGATGTTTTACTCCCCTCCAAATCCCTCGCCACAAGTCATCATAAAAGTTATCCCCCCCCCCCCCCCNCCAAATTGCAATATGACTTATCAAAGCTTTGCCGCCCCCAACCCCCATAAAAGCCGTATTTTCTATTTGAAATTTAGGATGCTACTAATGACGTCATTGTCATGTAATTATGTATTTAGTGTAAGGATTCACACACGTAACACGCGTGAAGCTATTTAAAAAGTCGTTAAATAATGTGAAAGCAATAAAAATTTTCAGTAGAACTTTATTTAAGTATACGTGCTCTAATATGACCCCTCGTCACACATCCTCACAAATGTGTGACCCCCCACTCCATTTACCCTTAGGTGCTTGTCATCATTTATGGACGGGCCGTAATTGCCTCTTTCTACAACAAAACAAGGCACATATTTTATCTTTTGTATCTTGAAACATGTACAATTATTTTCCCCAGGAAACCTGAGACGATGGGGATAAACCTCTCTGGAACATGTCTCCTCTGGGTACTCGCAGCTCAGTTCTTTGGTGCAACCACTTGTGATAAATTTCAAGATCTAAAAAATAAGCAGTCGTATCTTTGCCAGCTAACAATCGACCAATGTAAAGTCGATTTCGAACCATCAGAGAAACATAACGCTAAAAGGCGTCACTGCATGCTATTGGGCAGCGTAGAAAGTCACGTGACCATGCGTCAGTGTTTGGTTCCTAACGGATTTTGTACAGATGGAGAATTTAACGTATTAGTGGAGCAGGCGTGTGGGCTCGATTACACAATACCAACCAATGATGCCAGACTCGCATTTTACTCGGCCGTCAGCCGGACCTCAAAGTCCTGCCAACACCAGATGCTGCTGTGTGTACGGCAATCATTTATAGCTACAGTTTCCCTACAGACGCTGCGTTACTGTAATCTACTGAACACCACCATCCACCACAGAGAATGTCTCGCCATATCCTCGAGCTGCTCAGATGATGAGGTCAGAGATCTGCAGACGGTTGCCTGCGAGGAATCACAACTTGGGGCCATGACGTCATTCTCCGACATTCTCGCGGCCAGGGACGAATCGTGTCAGAGAACGATCGAGGGCTGCATCACCAACAGCGATTCGGCCATCGCCTCCACACAGAGCCAAAACTACTGTGCAATCATGAACGACAGGGCGGGTGGGGAACAGTGGAGTTCCTGTGTCACTCAGAGCGGTCAGTGCACTACGGATGACGTCATGGATATGAGAGTGGCCGCGTGCAGAGGATCACATATGGTTCTCAAGAAAAAGTTCTTCTTAACTTTGTCGTGGCTTTATCTGATGCTTCAGAAATTATGAAAAGAAAGTTGTAATGATAATAATAAAATTTTAATTTATATAGGGGTGTATCCCAGCAAGGAGCCGGGCTTTACATGGAGATAACAATACATATATTAATTAAATAAACATTCATATCATACTAACTACATAAATGACAATACGTTATACTTCAGCTACGTTAATCATTAAAAAGCAAGGTTGTTTCATTAAGTTTAAAAGTAAATTTTGAAAAGATGTGTCTTAAGTGAAATCTTGAAGGACTTAGTAGTTGAAATACTACGGATGTGTAATGGTAGAGAATCCCAATGTTTGGCGGCACAAAACGAGAATGAAAGGTAGCGTGGTGCACCACACATTTAGTCAAATCTGATGAGACAGTGCATTCACTCTTATTTAAACAGCATTGGCACGGGTTATAAGTTCTTACAAATTTTTCCAATTGCATTTTCATCGTGTTTGTTTTCTTTCTTTTTGTTTCGTTGACACACGTGAGTGAGTGAGCGAGTGAGTGAGTCAGCGTGTAAGTGAGTGAGTGAGCGTGTGAGGGAGTAAGCGTGTGAGTGAGTAAGTGAGTGAGCGTGTGAGTGAGTGAGTCCGATACTATGTTAAGGTCAGGGAACAACCGGATATGTTTCTTTTTACTATCCTGGGTCCGGATAGTGTGGCCCTAATATCTGCCTGATCCGAATTTCGTATCCTGATATCGCAACATTTAACTGTCAGAGCAAAGGGCCTGTACTCTACTAGTTTCTATTTAGCATTTCATACTATTTATTAAACTATTTATGATCAAACTTATAGAGAGTATCTGTTAACCACTCGTCAGTCCATGACGCTAACAACCAATAGGCGATATCAACAAAGAACATTTTACGATGAAATGAATGAAAGTAATGAACGAAGTTCTAAGAACTGTGTAGCACCTTAGTGTGTACCCAGCAGCGTTGTACTGAGTGTGTAGTGTGTACATAGTGAATAGTGTTGTGCTGAGTGTGTAGTGTGTACCAAGCCAACAGTGTTGTACTGAGTGTGTAGTGTGTACATAGTGAATAGTGTTGTGCTGAGTGTGTAGTGTGTACCAAGCCAACAGTGTTGTACTGAGTGTGTAGTGTGTACCAAGCTAACAGTGTTGTACTGAGTGTGTTGTGTGTTCCAAGCCAATAGTGTTGTACTGAGTGTGTAGTGTGTACCAAGCCAACAGTGTTGTACTGAGTGTGTAGTGTGTACCAAGCCAACAGTGTTGTACTGAGTGTGTAGTGTGTACCAAGCCAACAGTGTTGTAATGAGTGTGTAGTGTGTACCAAGCCAACAGTGTTGTACTGAGTGTGTAGTGTGTACCAAGCAAACAGTGTTGTACTGAGTGTGTAGTGTGTACCAAGCAAACAGTGTTGTACTGAGTGTGTAGTGACTACCAAGTGTGTAGTGTGTATCAAGGAAACAGTGTTGTATTTAGTGTGTAGTGAGGTGTACAAGGATTCGTGGTCTAGATTCATAATAAAAACTGTTCTTTTATTTAGACAATTTAAGTTTAATATGCTGTTAGTTAACTTAGTTTGTTATCTCATGTAGTATATTAATATCTATACTTATAACTTTGTAACTTCGTATTGTTTCTGGCATTTGAAATGATTGTTTTACTATTTTTTGCATTGATTGGAATGATTTCATGTTCAATGATTTTAAATTTGATTATTTTTTTGTATTAATAATTTTAAATATAACATAATTTGTTCTTTAATTTATTTTGTATAAATTTTTATTGACAATAGACAAGTGTTTTAAAATTATAAGACTGAATAGTGAGACTAGCAACATTTTTATATTGAACTTCGCAAAATCATATCGAAATTGCAACTGGCTTTTACGGTTTTATAAGAAAACGAATAAATTTTCTTTTTCTTGTAATGATTTAACAGTGATGAATTGAAACAAAAGTATTGTTATGTTTACCGTATAGTTCCCAGTAATAAAGTTTCCTTGGCTTCATATGGAAAAAAACAACAAAATAAATAGATATTTTTAAAAATTAAATAAATTAACTCGTGTGCAAAATTTCTACAGTCGCCATATTTTTTCTTCAGAAAATTACATCCCACAAACGCACATTTACTTCGCTTTTTATAAATCCAATCATTTATGAATGCTTCGGAATTTCAAAGATGGACATGCAACAACTGCAAACTTAAATTGACCTCGCAGATATTTTACATCCATCTGACAAATTTACTTTACTATTCATATGAGTTTTGTTAATGTTTTGGATTAAAAAATAAATTGAACTAGAGCTGTTAGCGATTAAATTAAATTTAATCGTTAATTTTTGAAAAATTACCGACTGATTAATCGGTCATTTTATTAAAGCCAAAAATAAAGCTGTATAACTTCATTAAACTGAAAATTTCAAGGGAAGTAATAAAAACAGGCAATTGATTTTTTTTATTACACAGGAATATTTTTAAAACATAGTTAGCAATAAAAATAAGTTAAATAAAGTATTTAAGTTTAGGCAGTTGGATGAAAATTTCTAATTAATTTTAAAATTATAAAAGTAATACAGCTAAATAGAAATTGTTTGATGATTAACAAAAATATAAAGATCATCTTTTTATCAAAAGTGGTTAATTAAAAAGTTATGTTTTTTTTTCTCCAAAGACCTCTAAATCACTTTTTTCAATACGTTGTTTTCCTTCACGTTTTGTGCCCTTTTATGGCATTTTTTGAAAATGCCCATAACTTAAGTATTCAATTTAATTTGACTTAAAAAATACAATTTTGTTAGGAGATATATTTAAATATAAGCAGTTCAATTTAATGTCAAAGAATTTTAATTTTGTTATTGTTAATTAATTTTAAATTATTTTTTATAAAAACATCATTGTCCTTATAAAACAGGCTATTTGAAAGTGAGCTTTTTATCGAAATAAAGGAAAAAAAAACAAATAAGAAATTAATAGCAGAAATAAAAGAACTATCCTAAGGCATGTGAATGTGTCAACCGTCAAGACTTCAAACTCCTTATTGGATATAAATTTTTGAGATACTTATGCTACTCTACTGAAAAGTACTTAAGTAGTATGAAAATGTAACTTTCACATGGTGGTAGTTTAAAGGATTCTTAAAATTTGACAGCTTAACTTAATGTACATGAAACATGAGCTAATCAAAAGCTCCTAGCTGCACATTAAGTGTAAAGGATTGGAAGGGGGGGGCACTAATTTCTCGTTAATTAGCTTCGGATATGAAAAGCGTTAAAATAAAGTTGAATGAAATAAAATAAATGCAAAGCTAAAATATTCAAAGAAATAAAGAAACTATTTTATATACGTGAATGTTTCTAATACCAGAACTTCAAACTCCATTATGAATCTAAAGTCTTCTGATACTGATGCTGCTGAAGTGAACAACATAGGAGCTGATTTAGTGTACGAATGACAATATGGTTCTGGTATATATAATTGATTCAAGTTTGATTTTTGTTAGCGTACTCAACTGATTTATTATAGCAAAGCATTATTAGTTTTATTTTAATGTCTTTTTATTTGAAGCATCAACACTATTAATGAACGAAATTAACACTTTGCACGCATATATCCAAAAGTAGCGACCCATGCACAAGTGCTCAACATTTCCAAACTTTTTATAACTAGAAAGGATCAGAAAACGAATAAAAAAATTGACACAGATCAACAATAAGTTGTAAAAGAGAAAAAACAATAAGTGGCAGGACTTTTTTGTTAGAATTTTTGACACTATTAAATCTTGGCAAAATCAAATGAGTTGTTTTTTTGCGGTCACAGACTAGACAATACTGTTGCAAATAAAGGCATTATCCCGGAACCAATGCATTTCCTTGCCAGGTACGATCGAGCACTCCCAGAACATCGTGTGGAAAAAAATGTTTTAAAAACAGTGTCATCTAAAATTCAAACTGAGCTCAAAGCAATTTTAAGACATATAGATGGCGAAAAATAATCCTTCTTCAAGAACAAGATACCCAACATTGTTCCATTGTATTCGATAGCTCTTCATATATTTCACATAATCACCGAACAACTCCAGTTGTGGGATATGTACGATTGAAATAAAATAGTAGACGTTGTAGAATCTTTCAAATATTTCTTTGAAGCAAAAGCGAATCTGCTTTAGACACCTCTGAAATGCTTTTAATAAATGACGATCTGAAAATATTGGACTACAGAGAAACGTCATGTGCTAATACTTCTTCTTGCTGTAAGGTAAAGAGGCGTTTAAAAAGACCCAATAACATAAAATGTCACTGTCAAATCTGGCTCAAACAGTTCATTATATCTAATTTGTTTGCATGATACTTAAGCTAAAACAAATTATATATTTTAGTATTCTATTTTAGAACGTCGTTACGCATTCTTATTCACACCGTTTGGAATTTCTTATTACTTTACAAGCAAGGCTGCAGGAGCCAAAACAGTGAATATATCATAGAACCATTTTGAGATGTTTTAGAAAGGTATAAAAATACTGACAGAAGGAGAAAAAAAGTCTCATCACATCAACAGACGCAGGAACTTTTCAAGTCACAATACAACTTTTTTACTTTTGAAGCTATGTCAAAGCTGTCCGAAATTATTTATAAATGTATAGTGCTAGAAAAAATTCTAAGCAGAAGATGCTCACATGGAAATTAATGGAATAGTTAAAGGATGCTTTGAAATTTGATAAATTTTTATGTGGAGAACTCATCCTTTTAATCGAATCTTCAAGTCAAAGTAAATTTTTGGTGATCCAAAATATGTATCTATGTTATTTGAAAAGCCATAGAGAAGAAAGTTCTATTATTCATACAATGAGATTCCTGTAGAAATCCATGTGAGATTTTGGCAGCTATGTAGAATTTAGAAAACAGATACAAATTTCGTGCTCAAGGCTATCTACTGAACTTTGACCTGTTGCCTTCAAATTAGGGTATTCTAATGACATTGTCTAGTAAAGACTTATATAGCCTCACGGGTAAAAAGATGAACAAATGAATTCAAGACCAGTTGATTTATTATAGTTGATAAAATATTAAGGCTCGAAGTCACCTTGCCTAAAATAATATAATTAATTTAAACATTGCTTACAATTGTCTTAAGTGATGCAAGGTTTTATAATACCTTTCCTAAGATTAAGTGACTGAAAATTCATTACGATCACTAACCATTAATTACCGGTAAGCCAAAATTTTCTAATTGCTATTTCGATTTTGACTATCGAGCATGCGCAAGGCTGACACCATAATACACGAAAAAAATCTTGAAAATCATTAAATTTCAATTTTATTTTTAAGAAATGAAGCCTTTCTTTTTTTCTCTAACATAAACATTTTCCAGGGGTGAGGGGGGGGCAAATTTTGCTTCTGCCCAACGCTGCACATACACACGCTACGCCGCTGTGTCTTTGGTGTTCTGAGAAGTCAACAATAACGTAAGCCTTTTGTCGGTCTGAGTCATGTTCTGGCTACTGGGCCACACACAGCGAATGAAAATCATGGGGGGGGGGGGGTGTAGAGTGGGATTACCCATTTAAATGGGAAATACCGTTTTTACCAACTTTAATTAGGGGATTCACCAGTATTATTTATTAGTCACGAATTGGCCTGCCAACGGGTACCCGTTGCCAACTGATTACCCGGGTAGTAAAATTCCGCCCGGGTAATTGTGAGAATGTAACTTCAATGTCTATATTAACGGAGGCCAAACTTCGGCTCCCACTCGGCTTTTTTTTTTTTTTTTTTTCGAAATACTTTTTCGAATGAAATGGTTGTTTGAAATAAATGCAGTAAATTGCGTCTAAGGTGAAATATCTGTCAACGGGAAATGCATTTTGATAGAGTATATCTTTTTTCTCTCAACGTGAAACAGAAATTGCAAACACAAAAAGGTTTTGGCGCTTTGAAAGAATCATATATTCTAGATAAGGAAAATAAAAGTTCTCTGCCAAAAATAATGATGTTAGAGATAAAAGCGGCTGTTTGTTAGTAAAAAAAAAATCCCTTCTGTGACAGTAACTTCGCTTTGCAATACGCCGATTGATACTTGCTAATGTTGTTTATCTACCCCCCTCTGCTCCCTTCATTCATATAACCCACACCCCTTGCATTCGCTTGTGTTTCTTGCAGGAGCGGGGTTTGCGGGTGGCAACTGGGGGCGACTGCCCCAGGCCCCGCGCTTAGGTAGGCCCCACGCTTAGGTAGGCCACGCGTTTCGGTCCTGAACATGTCTCGTCATGGTTAATAAATTGCATTTTAAATCACGTAGTAACCGGTACGTCATTTTTCGATAAGAATAAACCGTTGTTTATAGACCAGAGAAAATAATGTAATAATTTAATAAAAAGGTGACACGCGGTATTAAAATTACACAATAATCAAGATATTTCATATGTTTAAATACCATAGCATACTGGTGCTTAGCGATCTTTACTAGTACTCTGGCCCCGCGGGGTCATTGCTGGCACTAGGCCCCGCGCTTACCTAACGCCGCCACTGGTTTCTTGTGTTCATTAACACGTGTTGACCTAGAAAACTGATGTACAAGGTTGTGAGTATTTAAAGTTAATAAATTAATTAGTTACTAACAATTTCAAATGGGTAAGTCGTCGGCCGTGGGGAGGGAGGACTGCATAGAGATAAATGAGGCCGTGTTTAAAAGATACTTTGAAATACGCCGACATAGAATTTCCGATTGTTGGCGTTGTTTATCTCCCCCTCTCCCCCCCCCCATTCGATAGTGTTTTGCGTGTTCGTTACCACGTGTGCCTCCAATTTCAAAAAAAAATATATACACCAAAATTAGTAATTTTTTAAAGTCAATAAATTAGTTACAAACAGATGGGTAAGAGGCCATCCACAAATGACGTTTTGCACTTATGGGAGGAGGCGATCATACATTTATGACGAAGGGGTTGTGTGTTTTAGAAATGTGACGTCACATCAAAACGTGCAACTTAAAATGAAAGTTGCACTTAGAAACTTGAATGCTTACAATTTATTTATTGACGATTTAGTCTACATGGATTTACACGTGTATCGATTGAATAGACTTCAACTTCACATTAAATACAAACTTAAGTGATAATAAAGTTATTTCACAAATGCTCATTTTCAAAAAGGAGGTACGGCTTTTATGGGGGGGGGGGGGAAGGCTGCAAATCTTTGTTCTAAGTTTTTGTGACAATTGTGGAGGGGGGTTATCAATCGGCTAAAATCACTTTTAGACGTCGGCCGTGTTGTTACTGTGAGAAATAAGGTTCATGGAAGGTGGCTGGGTTGCATAGTATAGCTGTATGACGGGGAACATTATGCGATGTTTTGAACCGGTAACCCGGGTACCCGTTCGAAATTTGGACGGGTACCCGGGCAGCATTTTTCAACAAAATTGACAGCTCTAGTCACAGATACCAGTTAATGCACCATGATCTAACGCTGTATATCAGTGGAAAAGAAAAGTAAGAACGTAACATTTGTTGGTTTTTAAATTTTAACTTTCTGATTTAAAAAAACAACAGCAAAAAAAAAAAACAGTTCCCTAATGTAACATTTTTTAAATTTTAAACTCAATTTTGAATTCAATGTCTTTCAGTCAATATTTTGTTATATCTATTAAAGACGTGCAAGCATGGATATGCATGTTTGTATATAAATAGTCCTTCGGTTACGACGGTCCCATCCCAACTTACGCTGTTTCGTGGTTACAAACGAGCCCATATAAATAATAATATTACGCGTTATTCTTAATTTTTTAATGTTTTCTTTTTCAACGTTTGTTTTTCATGTAATGGGGTAACGAATTGTTTTCTCTATTTGAAATCAAAAAATTTATAAAAAATATCTATTATTATTTCAAACTACAACTTAAGTTTGCGATTTTTTTCATGGCGACGTTTTCAATCACGTCAGTCAAGTTAAATAAGCTTACAAGTTCCTTTTCAATAGCCATTAGAGAAAACATATTCAGTCTTGGTTGTCCAATACGAATTCGAACTAATTTTTGTATTCTTTTCAACTTTGCAAAGATCGCTCTCTGCTGCAGTTTGAAGTCATCATTGAGAGATAGATGCGAATTTCGATGCCACATTTGTAAATAACTGAAATTTAGCTCATTTAAAAGCAGGAAAATTTATTTTTAGCTCTGTGCACTTGTTTTGAGTTTCGCATTGTGCTACTTGCATTTCCTTACCCTAAGCCTGGGGCTGGACAATAAGTTTTTTAAGAGTTCTGAAAATTGGACTAATTGTGAAGGTAAGCAGTCTTCGAAATTATTTTAATATTCTTCATTAACTTGGCTGCTGCCCATCGAATGGCGCCATTTCTGAGCTCAGAGTGGATGTCTTTATATGCGCTTAATCAATGTTGTGGGGCTTCAAAAAGTTTGTCAATGATTACCATAAATACCATTTTGGTAATATCAAACTGACACTTTCTCTTCTTTAATAGTATTCTCGATTATTTATACTCTTTTTTTCCCCCACGGACTTGTCCTTTCCTTTGTCTTCATGTGAATCAAATTAAAAATGCTGTCTTTTAACAAACTCAATGAGAGACTTCAAATACTTTGCTGAAATCAAAGATATTCTCGGCTCTTGAAGGGATAATTTTGTTTTCTGAAATCTCTCTAAAATTGTTTTTCCCAAAACTCAAGTAACATAGCGACTTTAATTTGTTTAAGCTCCTTCCGAAATCTTTCTGCTTCAAGTCAACAGACACTGGGCTGATTTCGTTATTATTTCTTTCAGTGCTGCAATATTTGTGAGAGTCATGTTGTGTTGTTGTATTGACATACTATGAGCATGCGAGTTGACTGAGTATGAAACACATGGTTTGTGCTGTGAACGGAAAATATTGTATGATTCAGGATTCATTTAAGATATACTACTTGCTACCCAGACTACAAGGAGTTGAAGCCGTGTGTTTTGACTTGAAAGTTCTTTTTTAAGCCACCAAATTCACTTCGATTGGGGCCTCTAATTCACTTAGGCCGGCTCTGCTTACAACATTATGTCGGGCTGACCATCTTGTGTCAAACAAGGCTTTATTAACTTGTATCACTTTTATGTGTTTTGAAGTATCTGTCGACGATGAGTAGATGCAACAAGCCAGGTGTAAAGATTTTGCAGAAGACAACTGTTGAATACCTCCCCACCTCCATTTTAGAACCTCTGCAATTTTGAGAACCGTTGAGGGTAGGGGTAGGTCCATCAACGCAACAGGGACGCTGTCCTTGAGATGGACAAAGATCCATGATGGACCATGGAATATTCCGTAGCATGAGTATAGTAAAGGTTGGCCGAACGTTCTCGAAGCCATGCATGTCAGCGCGTGATTAACAGTTGGTACACGCCACTGACCAATCACATGAGAACGCTTCGGCGAAGCCACGCTACAGTAGAGGCCTATATAAACGGTCACTCAACCTTACAGCGGTCTCTCTTCTCAGAAATTCGCAGTACACCAGGTACACCAGGGTCTGCGGTGTGACTGAACGAATTGAGTTGAGCCTAGCTGAAGTCTGTTCAGCTAGTTAGTTGGTGGAGCTAGTTAGAGCTAGTTAAAGAAGCTACTAGAAGTAATCTCAGACAGGAGATCAAAGAGTAAGAGGAGGGGAGCAGGTGGCAGTACCTTGAACGAAGTCAGTGACCAGTGGGGAAGGGGCCGAATGCCAAGCTGACCACAGAGCGGAGCTACGCTTGATTGACCAGACCGAAGCACAGCCTTCAAACCAGTCCTTTGGCCACGCCCAGTCCATGAGGGACGTGGGCATCATTTCAAACTATCAGTATTATTTATCATAGACGTAGATATTGTAATCCAGTATATGTTTACTAATGCAGTTTCATGTATATATGTATATATCTCTAATGCATTAAATATTTTATATCTTTGTCACTTTCACTTAGGCGTTACTTTTCTAATTATTAGTGATAGGCTTTATGTCGTTTAGTTATATTATTATTATTAGTATAGACTATAGAATAGTTAAAGTTAACTGTACCCTAGACACAGTACTCAACAGTTGGGAGCTCTGCGTTTGTGCGAGCACACCCCAATATTCAATCGTGTGGACCCGCTCTGTATGCAACAGTCGGGCCACCGAATATTCAACAACAACTGCTCCACGTTTCCCAACCAAGTGAAGGGAATGAGCTGTACAGGCCACAAAACGAGCAGCACTGCAATGCTTACAAAGATTAGCCCAGACTCTGTTATACTTCCTACTTATAACTGCAGCATTGACTTATGACTGTTTAAGGCATTTTCAGGAATTCATACATTTGCCAATCTTTTTATATATTGTGACGATGTGTAACTAGGGTGCGGGTGTGTTTAAAAATGTGACGTCACATAAAAAAAAACCCACTGAAACTTTAAATAAAAGTCCCCTTAAATATTTGATTGTTTACAATTTATTTAATGATGTTTTCAATGGCTCCCCGCTTGTTACGATACTAGAGTGCATACTTACACTAAATACATATTTAAATGACAAAATAATTATTTGCAACATGCTAATTTTTATTGAGAAAATTATGGCTTTGTAGAGGGTTGAATAAGCTTTGTGACCTCATAGCGGAAAAGGGTTGGGGTTTACGTTTTTGTGACAAAGTATGACGCGGGTGAAAAGGGGGGTGTGAAAATTGGTAACCTCACGTGACGTCATTTATGGACGTCCCCCTTAAATTATGAAGGGGTTACACCATGGGCTACCGCCCCGGGTGACACCAACCCTAGCGACGCCCTTGATATAATAAATGGACTTGCTGCAATTTTAGCCATTGTAAATTATTTTCCATCTTGTTTACATCGATAAATAGCGAAGCCTAATTGGTTGCTTTTAACAACCGCCAAAAATACCACATTGATGACGATATATAGAAATCGGAAAAACCAAGCAAGCGCTTTGTCGTCTTGGCGTCAGTTTCATTATGAGAGACAGGTGCATACTTGACACACCTGTTCATTGGCTTCAACTAGAAAAACATTGGGATTGCATTATATCACAGTGATGAAATTGTATTTTTTGTCCCAATAAACTGCTAAAATTCATCAGGACTACATATTTGTCCAAATGAAAGGAATTTAATTTAGATTAATTTTAAAATATTTTGTTAAATTAATTCCCTATTTAAATTTCTCCTGTTACACTGGGTCATATTCAAGAGAGAGCTGGCGAGACACACACACACACAAATACTCACACACATACACAAATACTCACACACACACACACAAATACTCACACACATACACAAAAGGCCAGTTTACTACGATTGACCTATCCTTGTACATTGTGAAAACAAGCCTTTTCTAATACGAAAATTAACACAGCTTAATTATTTTTTAAAAAATGTTTATTTATGGGTTATCTCCCTGCACAGTAGAATCAGCAACATAACAGGCCTGTAACCTTTAACCTACAGCTTACATAAACGGTCATCTAATATTAGAACATGTACAACTCCTCAGCGATTTTCAGCGCTCAAGTAGGGGGGCAAGATGACGAGCGGGGCAAGATGAAAAACGTCCTAATTTTTCAGTTTCTCAATAGGTGGCAGCACAAACAAAACAATGCATGCTCCCTTATCAGCCGCTCGTTTAATAACAGTGGAAGAAACGCCGACACCGCCATTTTTGTTAAAGTTATGAAGCTTTGTTTATTTACCGCTGACACGTTAAAATTTGTATGTATCATTAAATAAGCTCTGCTGGAGAAACAGGTAAGATATTTCTTCTATCTTTCATATTTATGATTTAATTAATTATAATACTATCTATTAACATGAATAAATGTCACGTAATCGCCTTCCTTCATGGCAATAAAAAATAATATTACAAAACAGACAGTTCGGGGCAAGAGGACGGGGGCAAGATGACGAGCTCGACATTTTCTTCCGTGTTTTGGAATTTATAAAAACTAATTATAATTATCAATATTTCAGTTTATCTCGTTTTCGGATTAAATCACTCCTGGAGACATTAGACATATTACAGATTTGTTTACTATCTATAGTCTACTATGTATGTTTTAATAATTATTTTTTAAATTATTAATTTAGTTGTTTGCTTATTATTATAGCTCGAGATTGTGTTATTTCTGCTAGCAATAATTTGAAATTAATTGTTTTTATCCAGCTTTTGAACTATAAAAATATACATGATATACACTAAATGAATTATGGTATTTTTAAATTTAGTTTTAACTTTAAATTAAAGGCATAATATAATTTTTATAGTTATTTCAATTTCATTAATATTTAAGTACAAATGTTAAATAATAATATATATATTTCAGATATGGTTAGACACTATAAGAAGAAATCCTCAAGAGGTGAATGGAACAAAGAATCTATGGCCACTGCTCTAAAAAATATTAAAGAAGGACGTATGAGCTGCTTGGCTGCTGCAAATGCGTTTAATGTACCTGAAGCTACTCTTCGTCGCCACTTGAAAAAAAATGAAAATGTGTGTATAAATAATAATTTGTTTAGTAAGCTTTAAGAAAATAATTTATTGGTACCTAGTAATTGACCTAACCTCTTGTTTTACATCATGATTAAATATGTATTCAAATCTGTAAAATCTAAATCCTGAAAATTTTCACTAAAATGATAATTTTTATTTCAGGAGATTCCGGTTCATGGAGGACGATTTAGAGAAGTCTTCAGTGATGCACAGCAAGAACAATTAAAATCCTATTTTACAGCAATGGACAAAATGTTATTTGGCTTAACAAGGAAACAGTGTAGAAGACTGGTTTTTGACTTTGCTGAGGAATGTGGTATTTTGCATCCGTTCAACAAGGATACAAAGGTAGAGGGAGAAGATTGGCTTGCTAATTTTATGAAAAAACATAAATTCAGTGTACGTAAACCAGAAGCAACATCGATTGCCAGAGCAATGGGTTTCAATAAACCAAGTGTAGACAAGTTTTTCAACATTTTAAGGGAGCAACGGGAAAAATATAAGTTTGTTGCTTCTTCAATCTACAATGCAGATAAATCAGGTCTGTCCACTGTGCCTAATAAGTTACCCATGGTTATCAGTCCTAAAGGATCTAAAAGAGTTTCTAAAATTGTTTCAGCAGAGAGAGGAAGGAATGTAACAATTATTTGTTGCATTAGCGCAACTGGCTTTTACCTGCAACCGTTTCTGATTTTTGCCAGAAAACGAATGCTTCCTGAGCTTGTAGAAAGAGCACCACCAGGAACTGTAGGCCACTGCAGTGATAACGGCTGGAGCAATGAGGGCTCCTTTTTATCTTTTTTGAAGCACTTTTATCTTCACGTGAAACCAAGCAAAGAATCTCCTGCTCTGTTGATTATTGACAACCACAAAACTCACATAACTTTGGGGGCTATCTTATATTGCAGAGAAAAAAAAACTCATCATGGTTGGGTTGCCGCCCCACACATCACATCGTCTCCAGCCCCTTGATGTGTCATTTTTTGGCCCATTGAAGACCTACTATAGCCAATCATGTGACAACTTTATGGTCACTCATCCAGGACAACCTATCACAGACAGAAATATCGGCGAGCTTTTGAGCACCGCATACTTCAAAGCAGCTACAGTTGGAAATGCTGTAAATGGGTTTAAAGAATGTGGGATCGAGCCTCATAACCCTCTTGTGTTTAGCGAAAATGACTTTGCTGCTGCAAAAACTACCGACCATGATGTTGTTGGTGATGAAACTGAGAATAATAGTGCTAATCCTCAGACCTTGCAGTAGAAAACCAAATTATAAACCCTCCAGAAGAACCAAAACTTATTGCAAATGCTGAATCCGATGCGCCAAAAAAGACTGGTAGCGTTTTTGATTTGAAACCATTGCCTAAAGCAAAACGATGTGAGAAAAAAAAANGCCAAGAGTGGTGGCATGAGGAATGTTCCAATTATGAAAATGGCATATTTATTTGTGACTATTGTTAGCTGCAAAACGTATCAATTGTTAAACAATGTAACAATAATAAAAAAAATTGTTCAACTTCTTTTTAGTTTTAGTGTTGCCATCTTGCCCCAAGGTCAAAATCATCTTGCCCCGGTACTGGGGCAAGATGAAAATTTGATATGGTTGTGGAAAAATGAAATTATCCTTTATTTCTTTCATTTAAATAATTAAATTGTAATATATTTAATGCAACAAATGGCTAATCTAACAGTTCATGTAAAATTAATTTTACTATCCTTAAAAATAAAGTAATAAACAACTTCAATTGTTAACGTAGTTATCTTGCCCCGTTCTCCCCTACGAGGAGAAATAGGTAAATGAAGCTTTTTTTAAGAAAGAGAGAGAGAGAGAGAGAGAGAGAGAGAGAGACAGACAGAGAGAGAGAGAGAGAGAGAGAGAGAAAGTAACAGGCTAAAAACACACACACACACACACAAAACAAACAAACAATCATTAGAATAAAACATTAAATTTATGGAGCATAATAAATTCAAAATTGCTATATCAAATATTGATCGAGAGATTGTCTCTTTGCCACCTCCGACAATCGTTTGTAAATGACATAATATTATAAATAACAAGAGGCATTCTGTCTATAATTAAAGCACTACTTATAGCAGATATTTTGAAAAGTTAAATCAATAACATTTTCATACTAGATTATGTAATATGCCAGAGCTCCGGACATCTACTGTCCGACCAATTTCCTAAACGGGACCAGTGCGTATATTTGATGTAGCTGTGTATTACCCTTGACATCATCATTGACACATCTACGGAGATGAATCTAAGGCATAATTTTTCAAAATGACTATAGTAAACGTATAGTATTTAAAGAAGGTATTGAAAATATAGCAGACACATTTTTAGAAAGCTGAAGAAAATTTTACGTGTAAAATTAAATGTCTCATCCGTTTAAAGCTTAGCAGAAACAACATTTGAAATAGAATTTGAAATAAAATGGAAATCAAGAGAAAAATATACTTTAAAAATATTCCATTCTTCAAAGTAAAGATTATAAATCTAATAAGCATCATCATCATCATCATCGTCATCATAACCAAATGACTTTAAGATGGCACAAGTTGATCGCAAAAAAAAAAAAGTTCTGCTTGCTTCCTTGAAGGTCAACGGTTATTAAACGCGCCAGTTCAGATTTCTGTACTTCTACCCTGAATAAAGGGACACAATCTATTAAATAATAACTAACGTTACAATAAACCAATATTTGTATATACCAGCGGTTTCCATCTTGTGGGGGGGGGGGCGCCAACTGTTGACATAAAATATTAACTATAATTCAAATGTGAACTGATTTGTAAATATATATATATATATATATATTTAAAATTACTTATCTAAATATCTTGGGGGTCGCTGTTCACATGTTTTTTTTTTAAAAAAGGGTTGCTACCAAAAGAAATCTGTGAACCACTGTTATAAATATATATAGATAATTAAGAAAGTGAAACAGGGAACGAATGCACTGTCGTGTTCTGTGAGTGTGATCTTTATAAAGTTGTAAATAGTAAACTTCCTAACATTCTTCTTTGTCTTTTTCCATTACAATGTTAAGAATAAACAAAAATAATAGAAGACTCCTAAATATTTATATATATATACACGAATGACATCTTTAAGAGTTCTATCTACTCTATAATTAAACATTCTTTATAAGAATGATAACCGCAGACTTGACACATTTTACTTGTTTTATACTACGCTGGTGACACCCTTAAATTAATTCATCATGAGTAATTTTGAGACTAATTCGCTTAGCGTACATCATGATTCAAGGTATCGAGGCTGTCCATTTTACGACAATCCCATAGAGTTGTGTGTACGTCAATGTCTGGAAGTGCAGATTGAACCCAGCGGTTGTCAAGTCACTGATGTAGTACTTGAATCTCGTGTTGGTTCCTTTATTCGCGTACATGGCCTGCAAGTTACAGATGACGGTCGGCAGTTTGGAGAAGGTTTTGGTAAACTTGACGTAAACGATGGTCTGTCTCGCCTTGTAATATCCTTCAGCCTGGTAACCCGCAATGTTGACAAAATCAACAACTCCCTCCTCCACCACGTAACTGCCAAGTGTGTTCTGTATGGCTGTCACATTGTCTCGAAGACTCGCTGCTTCTGTCCACAATCCGTCTAACGCAGCGGTGTTGTTCATGCCGACGGTTCGCAAGTTGTCAATCTGTCCTTGCAAGTGGGTCTGTGAGTTATTGAGGGCTGTTCTGACATCTCTGAGTTCTGTCTTCCGATCACGCTCGAAGCGCTGTACTGCAACTTGTGTCTGTGAGAGTCTGTCCTCAAGTTCAAGGACGTACTGGATGATATCCTCTTCATTAACGAAGACGTGGATATTGGATTTGTACCCGAAATAACGGTGGCCATTGGTCGTAGCATTGATTTCACACGTGTACATGCCAGACTGGCGCATACCTGGATTGGTCCACGTCAGATGAAGGTAGCTGGAGTCCTTGCTCGGATCTAAATGACCACTGGCCTGTAGGTTGTTCAAATCTTGTGAAGCACTAGCCGGGCGTAGAGCAGAAATTGATGCTATAGTTGTGTTGTGTCCTAGAAGAACCATTACATGAATAGAATTTCTTTTAATCATCGGAGAGTTTCATCACGGGACTCAAACAAACATATTATAAAAAATGTAATTAAAAATCTAAGAAATTATTATTGATGAAATTAGTTTATAACTTGGAAATAATATTTTAAAAATTGTAAAAGTCGCTTTTGAGCATGGGCAGGGATAAAGTTGTTTTTCGAGTACCTTTAAAAAATAATTTGTTAGATAACTGAGATATAAGTAAAATCTTGTTAAAGGCAGTCAGGTTGTGAGATAACCATGTGATTAAAGTAGTCATGTCATTATATAAGTGTGTCATTAAAAGTAGTCATGTCATCATACAAGCATGTGATTTAAAACAATCATGTCATCATACAAGCGTGTGATTAAAAGTAGTCATGTCATCATACAAGCGTGTGATTAAAAGTAGTCATGTCATCATACAAGCGTGAGATTAAAAGTAGTCATGTCATCATACAAGCGTGAGATTAAAAGTAGTCATGTCATCATACAAGCGTTTCATTAAAAGTAGTTATGTCATCATACAAGCGTGTCATTAAAAGTAGTTATGTCATCATACAAGCGTGTCATTAAAAGTAGTCATGTCATCATACAAGCATGTGATTAAAGTAGTCATGTCCTCATACAAGCGTGAGATTAAAAGTAGTCATGTCATCATACAAGTGTGTCATTAAAAGTAGTTATGTCATCATACAAGCGTGTCATTAAAAGTAGTCATGTCATAATACAAGCGTGTGATAAAGTAGTCATGTCATGAGACAAGCGTGTGATTAAAAGTAGTCATGTCATCATACAAGCGTGTGATTAAAAGTAGTCATGTCATCATACAAGCGTGTCATTAAAAGTAGTCATGTCATAATACAAGCGTGTGATAAAGTAGTCATATCATCTTACAATCGTGTCATTAAAAGCAGCCATGTCATGTCATCATACAAGCGTGTAATTAAAAGTCAATTACCCCTTGTTATCTTGATAGAATTCACTTTCAGTTTAAAAGACTCCCCAGCGCCGTGAACAGAGACATTTGTTGCCTTTTGCTGCTAGAAATAATTGATGGACAAATGTAGGACTTAACTCTACGATACATATGAAAGTATAAGAGTATATATCACGTCTATAAATTGTTAAATATAAATATGTAAGTGGAATTAGCGGCAGCAGACAATTTGACACATGGCCATCTCTACGTCATCACAGCTAGGGCAAAAATGTTTTAGTGATTGAGTTAACGAGATTGCATCTTGTAAATTAAAAAACAACAACAACAACAAAACTTTGTCTTTAATGTTTTGCGTGCCCTGAGTTAAGATTGGGTGAGAAAGTTATCGCCACTATTGCAACAACATTGATCATTTCCCTAATGGAAATAGGATCAAATGTACGCAGAGTTCTTTCTATCTTTCAGTCATTTTAAGGATGGAGCTTGGACGACTATACTTAGTTGTAAAGTTGTCAAAGTTGATGGTAAAAGAATTATTTATCATGTTTCTAGCACGTTACACAATAAGGCGTCGTAAAGCTATTTAATTCACAAACCTCTGTATAGATATTGAGTAAAAACTAAAAATATCCATCTTAAGTGACTGATCCTAAGAGTCTTCCTCTGGATTTTAACATCAACAAAGTTGAAACAGTTGGGAAAGCGGAATAGAGACCTTTCAAGAACATCGCTAGAATAAGGGAAGAGAACATCAAAAAGAGACTCTGAGTTTTGGTTAGATACAACATCAGACATTAACTGTACCTCAAGTGAACATTTCATCTTCAATGCCTGCGTTATTCCACTTTTGATTGAGGAGGGCTCGGCTGTCAGTGAAACTTTATATTCTGGGAGAAGTAGAAAGTTTATTACAAATTTTAGATACATATTTATAAAAAAAAACGTAGGTTTTTTCCATTTTAAAAGATAAATGATACACAATTCAATTGTATCTTAACTTGCCGATGTTTTAACCCCCTCTCATTACTAGCCGCTGTCAGGGAAACGGACCAGTTGCAAAATGGCGCTCGTCGATTGGAGGTCTTGCTAGAAATTATGCTTTTTGAAGTATCCGAACCCAGGTCAAAATAGCCACTTCCTTTACATAATTATTGGTATAACATTCAAAGTTATGCGCTGTATCTCGGAATAACCAATCCGATTTTAAATAGTGACTACTGGGTTAATTAATGTATCTTAACAAAACTTGGTACATTTTATTTGACGACCACTATGAAAGTTCTAAAGGGTACTAAGCTCTTAATGTCCAATCCGTCAATGTTTGGGACTCAAATCATTTTCTTTTGTAGTTAACTTTCAATGTTTTAAAGCTATACATGTGTATTGGTTTACGGTAAGATCTTTGTTAAATTTTGTTTACATTCAATTTTCTATTAGTAAATTGCTGACACAACTTAGGTAGATGTCACAATGAATGAATTAAGACACGCTTCTTTAAATGGTCTATAGCTTCGTCATGAGAGAGAGAGTCAATCATTCAAAAAGAAAAAAAAACCTCTATTTTTCAGCATTGTGAGGCATTTTTTGTTTTTCAAACCGAAGTCCCAGTAATCAACAATACAAAGATATGCATCGTCTGTCTGCACGTCACTTGTTGCAAGCTTGATGGCCACTGATTCCCCGTCACTTGCAGTAATGTTCAGAGATTTGTTGATTGAATCGACTATCTTCAAATCATAGATTACTGGACCATCCTAGTTATAATAAAGAATAAGACTTTTTTAAAAAATCATTAAAACAAATTTTATTTAATATTCAAAGTGTACTGGATAAAAACGTGTTATTTGAATTCATCCATTTAATCCCTTTGTCTGTCAGAGTGAAGCTTATTGAAGTGGATTGAGTGGTATTATTTTAGGTATACAACGGACGATGAAGCCATTGTATGTTCGCCTCGTTTTGTTCTGTCTTTAATAATTGAAGAACGTAAACATGAAAGGGACATCACTCAAACATTATAAAACTACAGTAATACAAGAGTGAGTTCCCCTAAAAATAAAGCCCAATATATTACACTTATCAGTTTTATTTTTACCGTTTCGTTGATTGGTTGCATGACTGCAAGAAGTTTCATTGGCTCATCTGCTGTCCAAGTGAACACTCTCATGCCCAGGACAGTCCATTGATTAGACCCGCCGCAAGCTTGCAAACCACACTCTAAGACTACGTCTTCGCCTGGCTGTATCCGCTTGAGTTCAAATTTCGATAATTTCTCTAAATTAAAAAAAGACAAATCTATATATTAGGGCTGCGGAAATTATCGATTAATTTCTCGATTAATCGATAATAAATTTTATCGGTTAAAATTATTTTAATCGATAAAATGGCGATTAAAACTTTAGAAAATGTCCCCAAAGGTAACACCGATTTATCAATAAATATTCAATAATTAATAATAAAAATAGTTGTTTTTTTTACGTACAAACGTCTTCATTTTTAAAAAAATATTTTTAAAGAGTAAACTTTTAAAGTAAGCTGTTTCATAAGGAAAATGGTATCAACAATTAAACATTGTTTTTACTTAATGAACAATAACAAAATTCAAATTTATTGACATTATATTGAACTACTTATATCTATATCAAAACAATGTGAATTGCCTATTTTTGCTACTTCCCTTGAAATTTTAGTTTAATGACGTCATATTTTATTTTTAGCTTGAATAAAAATTATCGATTAATTATTCGGTAATTTTTCAAAAGTTAACGATTAAATTTAAATTAATCGATAACAGCCATACTACATATATTATTCCTTTAAACGGGTACATGCAAATGAGCATGGCGAATGACCCTCGCTGTGGTCGAAAGATCACAGTGGGCAAGCGTTGTGGAAGGAAAAGGAAAAAAATAAGAGTCGGGGTGGTGGCAACAATTCTTCTTGCTTTCACTTGCGTTGTTCCTTTAATGATTCGTAGTGTAGTGGTTATCACGTCCGCCCTGCACGCGGAAAGTCCTGGATTCAAACCCAGGTGTAACAATTTTTTTTTCTTTTCTGCTCGTTCTTTCCCTAATTTTCTTGCGAACATAGTTGGCAAGGGATGGTAGTAAAGGGTGGGGAGCAGGTAACAACAACCGTTGTGCAAATGTCTCCACGTTTACTCGCTTTTTTCATAACTTCGTGTTCCTGTTTGTGTCCGTTCTCTCACCTCCTAACCAATCTTTGCACTATCTATGATGAGCAAGTCTGGAACGAATGCTACGCCGTGGGTCGTATCTTGTTATCTTGTAACTTCTATAAAAAACTTTATTTTATTAAAATTTGTCCACATTTTGCAGACGTGAATGAATGACATTGACTTGTATCTCTGATATTTTTTTGTCAAAAGTGTTTTGGACAAACGGTTTCCATTAGGCAGTTATCTGGCATCTTTTGGAATCTTTATATATCATGCGTGATTCTAGCCTCATGTTAATACCTATAAAGATTGCTGGATTATTTAATAATTTATTCTTCCAAAGCATCATTATTTTATCTGCAAGGCCTTTGTTTTGTAGAATCAACACAAATGATGAAAAAAAAATGGCTTTTTTTAGTGGAATTAAAACTTGCTACTCATAAATAAAAAATCAGCCACTCATGACGAACTGTTCAACATTGGCAATTTAAAAAAAAAATTTTCCTGTTGGAAGTTGTTAGAAATAGGATAAAAAAGAATATAAAATTAATAATGAACTGCAAATAACTTTTGTTAAGAAAATAAAACAAAAGTGGCAAGAGGTTCTTGTTTGAATGTTTGACATTGATCTTAGCAAAATTGAACGTTGCTTTTTGTGGTCACAGAGAGGACAATACTGTTGCAAATAAAGGAAATATTCTGGAACCCAGCTCCAAATGGGTGAAAAGCGGCGGGGTAATGCTTGGAACCCTTATTAGCCGTGGCATGTGAACGCTGCATCACTTGGCAAAAAAAAAAAAAAAACTGCTGCTTTGCAGATGGTTTTGGCTGACCAAAGGCTATGAAAGCAAATCCAGAAAATACAGCAGGCTGAAGTCGGGACCACGGGCCCATTGGTGCAAAACTCGTGGCACGCTAAACTCAATATTCAATATTGAGAACGAAGAAGAAGACAGAATCTTTACAAGATGTCATTAAAGCAAAAGTCAAACTGCTTACTGTTCACTACATTTCTGAAATCATTTTAAATGAATGATGATCCTAAAATAATGGATTTTCATTGGCCCTGTGTGGTTTAATACTTTTTCGTCGCTGTGAAGTATTACATGAGTTTAAGAAAGAAAAACCCCCAGAAAATCTCCCTGTCAAATCTCCTCAAACAGTTCATTTAATTAGTAATTATACATAAGGCTATTAATTCTAATTTAGAAATACAACACAAAGATAACTTAATACAACCCTCAGATAGACATAAAGATAAAAACACCTTTCTTTTTCCATATGCAAGAACAAACACATACAAGTTTTCTTTCTTTCCGTCCGGTATTCGGGCTTGGAATGGTTTGCCTGAAGAAAACAGGAAAGCCAACACTTTATCATCATTTAGAACTCTAGTAAGAATACAGGACTAAACACAAACCATAGAAATACGTAAGACGCAATAATCTTCTATACAGAAGGAGCGTCTGCAACATAGAAGATAAGATAAGATAAGAAGATAATTTGTTTACACGATACTCCTACTGAAACGAACTCTCTATTTTAGTACACTAAGGGTTTCGCGCATTCTTTTCCATGTCCATTTGCTGTTTTGAATATCAAATTGCTTCTACAATCAAGGCAGTAAACAGACTTTAGGATACAAAATAATGAGAATACCATGGCGCCATTTTGAGGATATTATGTAAGCTGTAGAAGAACTGGCAGAGGCAGAATCGAAATGAATTTTTTTATTTTCTAAGTTATTTCAAAGATATCAGAAATTATTTACAAACGTATATTGTTAAAATGCTTAGCAAAGGCTACTCACAAAGAAACTAAAGTGATGCATAAAGGATGCATTGACAAAGAACGAGAGAGTGAGTGAGCAAATATTTGGTGAGCGAAGGCGAACTTGTATCTATTTTTGAAAATAAATATGTTTTTGGTATACACGCGCTAATCTATTGTACTTTGACACTTTTGCCTACAATTAGAGTATTCAAAATATCTCAAATGATATTGGTATTGGCATATTGTAGCACCCCAGATTAAACAAGAGGTAATGAATGTAAGACCAGTTTATTTATCAAAGTTTATTACGATATTGATGCTCGAAGGCTACGCTGCCTAATATAATAATGTTGATTCGAACATTGCTCACCGCTGTCTTAAAATAGGTTTTCTAGAGTTAAGTTAATGAACAATTTTATTGCGATCAATAACGAATCTACCAATGTTTTATAATTTCTAGCTATTTTTGCTATTGACAATTGCATGGCTGAAAAAAATTATACATGAATAATTGAGTCATAAGGAACAACAAAAACGTAAATTTTATTCAAGAAATGGAATTTTTCTTTTTATTTCTTACCAATTCTAACATAAAAATGTAAGGCGTACTTACAATTAGTCTACTTGTAAATAAATGTATCATTAATTTATGCCATTGACATACTTTTTTCTAGGGGGGGGGCGGCAAATTTGGTTTCGGCCTCGGGTGGTATATACCCACGCTACGCCGCTGGGTGCCATACAATCTAAAGACACATGGGGCCATCATGCCCAACCATCTAAAGGAAAATTGGGCTATGGTGTCATACAATCTGAAGGAACATAGGGTTAAAATCCCATATGTAAGCCAGTCGTTAATGTAAGTCGGTCATTAATGTAAGTTCGTCGTTAATGTAAGTTCGTGGCAGATTTAAGCCGTCATTAATGTAAGCTCATCGTTAATGAGGCCCATAGTTATTATAACCCCCTTGTTCACGTAATGCTGTCATGATATTGGCATACATATATATATATATGCCAATATATATATATATA
>MUZC01004427.1:453049-469755 GCA_002072015.1 Radix auricularia | reverse complement strand
GACACACGGAAGACAGGAATAATCGATAGAGAACTTAAAAGGCTAAAGATTGACATAGCATGCCTTCAGGAGACCAGGCTCCCAGACAACGGTTCACTCAAAGAGGCCAATTACACCTTCTTCTGGCAAGGCAGACCGAAAGACGAACCTAGACAGCATGGTGTGGGTTTCGCTGTTAAAAACACTCTTCTACCATCCATTGAACCACCGTCATCAGGCACGGAGAGGATCCTCACTCTAAGACTCAGAACAACTGCGGGCCCAGCAAACATTCTTAGTGTGTATGCCCCAACACTCTATTCAACTCCGGAAGAGAAGGACCAGTTCTATGGAGCGTTAGACCAGGCAATAGCCGGCATCCACAAAGACGAGGCAATCTATCTCCTAGGAGATTTCAATGCTAGAGTGGGGAGCGACCACGAAGCCTGGCCCACCTGCCTTGGACTATTTGGAAGAGGAAAGTTAAATGAAAATGGACAAAGGCTTCTGGAATTGTGCTGCTCACGAGGCTTGTGTGTGACCAACACTTTCTTCAAGTGCAAGGATATACATCAAGTATCTTGGAGACACCCTCGATCCCACCAATGGCACCAGCTGGACCTCATTATCACCAGGCGTGCACAACTAGCTAGCGTCCTACTCACTCGCAGCTATCACAGTGCCGACTGTGACACGGATCATTCCCTTGTCGCCAGCAAAGTACGAATAATGAGGAAAAACTCGTACCACACAAAGAAAAAGGGAAGTCCACGCATCAATACCTCCTGCATGAAAGACCCTGCGATAGCGCAGCTGTTCAAAGACAAGGTGAAGGAAAGTCTCTCAAAGATGTCCCCATGCGTCACCATTGACTCCAAATGGACGCAACTGAGAGACACAATCTATACATCCGCAATACAAGCCTTTGGCAAAAAATCTCACAAAAACACGGACTGGTTTGATGAACATTGGGACGAGATGAAACCCGTCACTGAAGCAAAAAGGAAAGCTCTTATGGCTTACAAGGAAAAGCCTACACCTGACAATTTGCATGCTTTAAAAACAGCTAAGTCACTTGCCCAAAAGGTTGCACGTAAATGTGTCAATACCTACTGGCTTAAGCTCTGTTCCAGTATACAATCAGCTGCAGACATGGGCAATGCAAAAGTCATGTACGAAAACATCAAAAAGGCAACGGGCCCCTTGACGTCAAAAGCTGCTCCCCTAAAGTCCAAAAATGGAGAAATTATTCAAGACCAGGCAGCACAGCTAAAACGGTGGGTTGAGCATTATCTGGAATTGTATTCAACAGTTACCACAGTCTCCAGCACCGCTCTAGATGACATCCCAGATATGCCACTCATGGAAGAACTTGATGTCGTGCCCACACAGGAAGAGCTGAGCAAAGCAATTGACAGTCTAGCTTGTGGAAAAGCGCCTGGGAATGATGGAATACCACCAGAGGTTCTAAAGAGTGGCAAGACAGCTTTACTCCAACCATTGCACGAGATTCTGTCCCTCTGCTGGGAACAGGGCTACATCCCCCAAGACCTAAAGGATGCAAATATAGTGACACTATATAAAAACAAAGGTGATAGGAGTGATTGCAATAATTATCGCGGCATTTCACTCCTTAGTATTGTAGGAAAGACCTTTGCCCGCGTTATACTAAAACGTTTACAAAGCCTAGCATCCCGCGTCTATCCAGAATCTCAGTGTGGTTTCCGGTCCGGTCGGTCTACCATAGACATGGTGTTCTCCATACGACAGCTCCAGGAAAAATGCAGAGAGCAGCAGATGCCACTATACATTGCATTTGTGGACCTTACAAAAGCCTTCGACTTAGTCAGTCGCAACGGGCTATTCCAAATACTGGCAAAAATTGGATGTCCCCCTCACCTACTTGCCATCATCAGACAGTTCCATGAAAATATGCTTGGCACAGTACAGTTCGATGGAGCTAAGTCAGAGGCCTTCCCTGTCAGCAGCGGAGTTAAACAAGGTTGTGTACTCGCACCAACACTCTTCGCAATATTCTTCTCTGTACTTCTTCGATACGCATTCAAGGATAGCAGTGAGGGAATCTGGTTACATACCAGAGCTGATGGAGGACTTTTCAACACTGCCCGCCTCCGAGCCAAGACCAAAACGACGGATGTCCTAATTCGAGAGCTACTATTTGCGGATGATGCGGCACTAACAGCACATACAGAATCTGGTTTGCAACAACTCGTGTCAAGCTTCTCCAATGCCTGCAAAGAATTTGGTCTGCAAATCAGCTTGAAAAAGACAAACATCATGGCCCAAGACACTCGACCTCCTCCTACCATAAATATCGATAATGAAAACTTGGAGGTTGTGGACAGCTTCACCTACTTGGGATCCAAGGTCTCCAATACACTGTCCATTGAAGAAGAAATAAACAGCAGAATTGGCAAGGCAGCCGCAACAATGGCTAAACTAAATAAGCGGGTCTGGCAAAACACCAAGCTAACGGAGAAAACCAAACTGTGCGTCTATCGAGCCTGTGTCATCAGTACACTACTATATGGGAGCGAGACATGGACCACTTATACATCACAAGAGCGTAAGCTTAACAGCTTCCATTTGAGATGCTTGCGCCGCATCCTTGGTATTAAATGGCAAGAAAAAGTGCCTAATAGTGAGGTACTAACGCGTGCCAATACCCAAAGCATGTTCTCAATTCTTAGTGAAAGACGCCTGAGGTGGCTAGGACATGTCAAAAGAATGAGCCCCGGCCGCATCCCGAAGGACCTCCTATATGGTGAACTTGCTTCAGGAAAGAGGAAAACAGGTCGCCCACGCTTGCGATTTAAAGATGTCTGTCAAAGGGACATGAAAGCAGCCAAAATACATACAAGTGACTGGGAGTGTAAGGCAGAAGACCGATCTACGTGGCGCACAGTTGTCAAAGAGGGCGTGATAGTAGCCGAGGAGCGAAGAATGGAGGAGGCTGCAGACAGAAGAGCTAGGAGAAAGGCCAAAACATTTGGAAGCACAGAACTCGTGTGTAAAAACTGTGGCAAAGACTGTCACTCAAGGATAGGACTGCACAGTCACTCGAGGAAATGCAACCCAACCCAACGGTGATGCACCATCGTCTCGCGAGACGGAAGGATGCCGGATATTCCTACTACTACGTCATTCAAGACTGCACTTAAGACGCATCTTTTCAAAATGAATGAAACAAAATTTCTTTTTCATGATTAATATAGTTGATGTATAACGTATTGTCATTTATGTAGTTATTATGATATGAATGTTTATTTAATTAGTAGACTACATGTATGTTATTATCGTATCTTATCTTATACTTATATATATGTTACATACGCTCCTTCTGTAAAGAAGATTATTGCGTCCTATGTTTATCTATGGTTTGTGTTTAGTCCTGTATTCTTATTAGAGTTTTAAAAGATGATAAAGTATTGGCTTTCCTGGTTTCTTCAGGCAACCCATTTCACGCCCACGGACGGGAAGAAAGAAAATTTTATGTGTTTGTTCTTGTATACGGAATAAGAAAGGTATTTTTTAAATCTGTATGTCTATCTGAGGGTTATATTAAGTTATCTTTGTGTTGTATTTCTAGATTAGAATTAATAGCTTTATGTATAATTACTAATTTACTCTTGGTTCTTCTATCCTCTAGTGTTTCAAAGGTTAATGATTTAACTAATGGCGTTACTCTTGTGAGTTTTGAATATTCTCCAGTAATGAATCTGGCAGCTCTTTTTTGAATTTGTTATAGTATATCAATATTTCTTTGGGGAATGGGTCTTATACAGATGATGCATGCTCTAGTATAGGTCTCACCAGGGTGAGGTCGCATTTTAGTTTTATATCTTTATTACATTTGTAAAAGTTTCTTTTTATCAAACCTAAGGTTTTGTTTGATTTTTTAATAACTTCATTGACATGTAAAGCGCTGTGATCCCGCTCCTTGCTGGGATACAGTACTATATAATTCATCAATTTATTATTATTATTATTATTATTATTATTATTGTAGTTCGAATAAAATGATGATTTAAAAAAAATAATAATAAAATAAAATAAAAATAAAATAATTATTCTTAATATTTTAAAATGAAAAAAATCTGGCCAACACTCCAAACTATGTTCCATTTAAATTCGTTACACGGATGCCTCACGCTGTAGTTAGATAGTTGGACAGGCAAGGTGGTGGTAGTAACATCTATTCAGTGGGAGCTCACGTCCTTATAACAAGGCATATATACTTTTTCAGATCCTTATCAATTTCTAATTACTAAGGTAATGTAACACATCAGCATCAATTTTTCAAAATCGCTAAATTCCAGTTTGGTGACAATTTTTTAAACGTTACTTTAGTTTAGACTTTAGACACTATAGTATCACTATAGTTTAGTTTATAAATTTATATATTATATATATTTGATTAAAATGTCATTGTCCTGTCTGTTCGAGCTTGCAAAAGCAACTCCTCCTGAACCATTCCAGATAGAGGTTTCGGGTCTTTTAATTTTGCTAATATGCTAAGACTAAGGAGATCCATCAAGCATGTGCATGGGCCAGACAAATTACCGAAAAAGTTACTGGAATTCGTGGGGAAAAAAATGTGTTATTATTAGTTATTAATATTATATTATTATTATTAGTAGTAGTAGTAGTATTTCTTGCCAACTACGCCATGCCATAACAAAAAATCGAATCTATAACTATAGTCTAAGTAAGGCTAAGACTAAGGGGTTGAAAAAATCATAGGCTACCAAATAGCTTATAAATGGTTAAAACAATTTACAATGATGAATGATGGAGAAGGAATTTTGAAAATTCTCTTATCGTTCCACCACTCAAATATTTATGATATGAAATAGTATAATGTATTTTTAATGTAAGTGAAGTCTGCAGTCTTATTTTTTATATCGTAACACTCCTGAATCCATGTAATATGACAAATAAATTGTAAATGAAGCAATCTAATACTAATTTTTAAGAAAAACTTTGGTAAAATCTGAGTTGACGTTCCCACGTTAAATGGCCGCCATCATTGTTGCTATGTGCATACCAAAGAAATTGGAAAATTCAATTATTAAAATTCTAAACCTAACCGTAACCGACTAACCCTAACCCTAAATTGACAATTAATTATACCTAAACTAGACCTAGACCTAACCCCAACCATAAATTAACAAATAAAAATTCTAAACCTAAATACTAAGTATAACAAAGGAAGAAAACTCAGAATTAATTGCTCGGAGTGATTATTCGGAGATTTCTCCGTATAACCTGGGTGTTATTGGGAGAAATCTCCGCATAACGTAATACGGAGATTGCGATGTTATTAGTAATAAACTTAAGTAGTTTTTATTATGAACTGTTAGAGTTGGAAACCCTGCTATGCTTAAACTTAGACTAAGTTGGCTTAAACCTAGGCTGCAACTAATAATGCTAGTACTACTACTAGTACTACAAACTTTCCCCACTTGTGATTGTGATGATGAAGATTGATTAAATTAATTTTAAAATCATTATTCTTGTTTTTTAAAAAAAAAAATATTTATAAGCATTACTAACAATAACAGTAATGAAACTAGATTAATAATTTTAATATTAATTTATTCAATCTTTATCGTCGTAAGTGTCAGTGAGCATACTCATACTTCCATGATCCATAGCCATTTAATAGGAAAAAGTTTTTTGCATTGTTACATTGACATTGCTAGTATTTAATTGCTTACCTGTTCAATTTTGTGTGTGCCTTACTCGTATCAGGCAATCCTCAGAATACAGGTCCCAAATTATTTTGTTACCACACAGAAACATCTCAGTTATATTTATAAACAATTACGTCATTGACTCTATTTTGTTAATCAGTACAAATTTGAGTGTTCTTAAAGAATATCACAAACACTGGAACACATTTACTTTTTTATGTTGCCAGAGACAACAGTCATCACAAATGCTTGGGGGGGGGGGGGCTATCCATCAAACTGAATATTGCTCACATAAACAATAATGGGGTGTATGATCATGCAGATCAAGCTTATGAGTTCTTTCAATACGCAGATAATGCCACTGAAAATATCCTAAGATCTTGTGTCAGAGTAGCACAAGTCATGCTCTGTTTGCAAACCTACTTGTTGGCCTTTCAGTTGGGCAACAGTCACAAAAATTAATGTTTTTGGTAGCTTTTTTGCAAATGCTGTATGACGATTACAATATTTAGTTTTTGATGACTAGATATCAGTAATACTCGTGCTTTGCTCTATCAATGTAGCTTCCAGTTGCTTCGGCTTCTCGGTTCATTCAGTTTCACTCAGCTAGTCAGTTTGCATGTTTATTCTGGTAATGCCTTTTAATATTAAATTCGTTGAAAACAGTAACACTTAAAGCAAATCAAAAACACATACATGTGTTATGTTGTTAAATGAAAAAAACTCTCCTTTTATACTTTTCTTTGTAGCAGCGTGCATCATCAGTGAGGAAAAATTAACGTCATCTATTTTTACCGTCGGTCATCGATTATCGTACATTTAACAGCACATAACTTCAACAGGTTAAAAAAAAAATCCATTTTCTTTTTTTAAAATAAAACGATGATTTTTTCCATCATTGGGGGGGGGGGGCTAAAAACTACAAAATCTTGATGATTTTAAATATAATTTCATTACAGAAATTATACGTCTGTCAATTAATCATTCTAGACGAGACAGCACGCCAGTTAAAATTGCAGGCCTGACTTTGGACACCCCCTGTCATATAATATAGGACTGCAGTAAAGCTTTTAAATAAAATACAATATACACAAACAAATGTGTAATCAAATCTATAAATTAACACTTAACTCATTGACTTATACAAAAGTAGATGTTTTGCACCATTGCCTTCATCAGTATGTATAGCTTACACTAGTATTTAAATTATATTTAAACTAGATGCCCGCGGCGTAGCATACGCCGCAGAGTTGCTCATAAATATTGCAAAGAGGGGGGGATGTGAATGGACACAAAGTACATCACGAAGAAATCAGAACAAAGCGAATGAACCTTGGAACAGGGATAACTGCAGACGCCATGTTGTTCTGGAAACACATACTCTGCGGTTAGCTTGTTCCCCCCCACCCCACCCCACCCTGCAACACCATAGTTTGCCAAACATTAACTAATAGCCGTCCCGCGGCATAGTATACGCCGTTAATGATTTAGTGATGGGTGACATTCTATGAAAGTAATTGTTAAGGAGAGTGTTACTGAGCACAATGGAGAGCACGAAGTTATTATGCCAATGTCAAGAAACAAAGCTTACAGCCATGTTGCAAAGAATGTGGGAAATGAACGGACACAAACATTTTTAAAAATTAAAAAAGTAATGTCTCAGCTGGGGCTTAAAACTACGACCTTTTGCGTGTTAGGCAAATGTAATAACCTCTTCACTACGAAATACATGCTATTGTGTTTTACTATTCTGTGCAACTTGATATGGATATGAAAAAACAGCAAAGTTATTGACCTCAATTCAACGTACTGTTGGCTTGGTCTCGATGACCCCCCACCCTCTGCACTAACTTTTCCTGCAAGCTGATTGGTCGGTGGGGCAGGAAGACAGCTTGGTGTCTGGCATGGTTGAACCATTAAGAGATTTATATATATTGATGATATAAGTCATGGAAATATAATTAGGTAAAGATAAAAAGAAGAAACAAACACCAAAAACCAACAACAAATGAAACAGGATATCGAAAATCAAGAGTAAAAACCAAACATACATAATATTGAAACTCTTTGCAAAGAATTACATAATCATGTTGCAGCTTTTTTCACATCAAGGTCAAATGACCATATTATTATCGATAAAGAAGTTAAGGAGACAATTCAAGAACTTAAAGGTTTTGGCCAATTACCATGTTTGGCAAAAACTTACTTATATAAGGAAGCGATATTGGTAAACCATGCTAATGTCATATTTATATTTTAGGATCAAATACCCGACAATGAGTGAGGCAAGCTCTACAGGAAGAGCTAGAGGCCGTGGGGGCAGAGGGAAACCCGTAGATCAGCAGGTAGTAGTCCCAGGACAACCTGCTCCATCTGCACAAGTATGTTTTTCTTATATATGACTTAAAATGAATAAAACATTTTATGGTAGTATTGGTTTAGTTTGGTATTGTTTCTATATGTTTCACACTGTGATTCAAAATGTAAAGCCATTTGTATGTTTGTTCTCAAAATTTGCTTTTGATTTTTTTAAGGGCCCTGTTGCACCACCTTCTTTTTCAAGAGGCAGAGGTGCTAGCAGAAGTCAAGCAGTGGTATCGAATATCCAGCAAGTTCCACCATCAAATCCAGTTGCCCAAGTTCATGATGAAACTTCAGTAGTTGGTGGTGGCAGAGGTGTCCAGAGAGGTGGAGGACGAGAGCGACCAGCTGGTTCTCTTGCAGGAGAAATGGGGGCACTCTCTATTAGAGACAGAGGCACTTACAGGCCTGCCTATGAAAAATATGTTGAGAATCCATGGAAGATTGAGGGAAAGAATTCTTGTGGTGAGTTAGTGATAGAATTTCTTGAAAACATTTATCCCTTTTTTTAAAGGTTGATTTTACCAAAATTACACATGAATTTATAGCTACCTCTGTGTGAACCATTTCTTGATTCTGATATGTTTACTTTTCCCACAGGTTCATATGGTGATAAAGTTATGCTAGTTTCCAACTACTATTCTGTGCAACTTGATATGGATATGAAAATTTACCAGTATCATGTTTCATTCAAGCCAGAAGTAGAGAATGTTAGAGTTAAATTTGGACTAATTTCTGGACTGTCTGAGATTGTGGGACCAGTCAAATGTTTTGATGGGGGCATATTATATCTACAGAGGCGCCTTCCCAAAGATGTAAGATAACTTATAGCTTTATTGTGTAGTGAACTAAATTTATTGTAAAGTGAACTACATTTACTAATATTTAGGTCACCTTTAATAAGATTCTCATAACATATGTCTGATTTAAACAAAATTGAATTTATTGTTTAAAAAATTATGAAAGCATATATAACTTTTTCAGCCAATGGAATGTGTCTCTACTCGTAGCTATGATGGTGCCAATATTGCTGTGAATTTTAAATTTGTCTGCGAGGTGCATTCTAACACACCCCAGTTTCTTCAGATTGTTAACTTGATGTTTAAAAGGTTTGGTCTGTTTATATTGTCAATGATAATACAATAAAAATAATATTCCAAAGGAAGGGGAGGGCATCATAATCATCATTATAACTGATGTCTTTTAGTTAAATAAAAAAAATAATATTTAGCTGCACTTAACTTATAATCATTTTATTATTTAGAAATCTTCTTTCAATCTTCCAGAGTTCAAGTGGCATTGGATATGAAGCAGATTCGAGATCACTATTTCAACTTGAACCTAGCCGTCAAAATTCCAAAACATAGGTAATTTTTGAAGTTCTATTTTTATATTGCCCAATCATTCCAAAAATCATGGATTGCACCTTACAAAGGCTTATAGGTAGTTAGTATATTTAGTGTATTATTTATATTATTTCATTTAAATATTTGCACTTATACCTAAGATGTGGTGTTTTTACCGACATACCCCTAAATATCTAAAAAAAATTGTGAAAAAATCTTGCCCGTTTGGAGGATGAAAATCGGTAAAACTCTGCCCAATAAAGGGTTAATGAATTAATTTTATACAGAACTGAGGATTTGATAATAATATCCCCCGTGCTTCAGAAAAATGGATGTATTATCAATATACTTTTTATCCAATATACTTTCTGTATGAAAGCAAGCGTTCATAACAGTTTTGAAGTTAAATTTTAAAACCAATAATATTTGAATATTGATTGATGAATAGCTTGCTAAGTGTGTCCGTACATATTATGTAGGGATCTACCAAAATGCATTTTTGCAGATAACAATATTACTGATGTTGCCGATATATTAGTTATTTGTTATGACAAAAACCAGGGTCATATTTGACGACATTGTTCTTAAATTTATCACTTGTAATTATTATTTATATTTTGTATGTTAGGATGCTGGTTTAATTAAGGTAACTAAGGTAATGAACTCTTAAATGTGCCGTAAGGTTTTTGGAAAACTTCCACCTTTATCCAGTAAGAATTTCCCGAATTTTAATCAACTGGTTATGAAGTTTAAAAAAATTGCTGAAAATGTTTTTATATTATTATTAAGCTTGTTAACCGGTTAGCCGGTTAACCGGTCCTCAGATCAGGATCGGTCATCTTTATTCAGGACCGTGTAACCGAAAAGAAAACAACAAACAAAACCAAAAAAAACACTAGCGGTAACGTAGTGAAAAAAAAAACAACACAAGCGCCTTGCGCCTCTCCCTCTCGCTTTGTCACGGCAGGTAAAAGCGATACCACGATCCAGCTGACAAGTAGCCTAGGTTGGCATTCAAACTAATCAAACCTTCAGTCTCCAAGCTGTAAGCATGCGTACATGACGCGTTATAGCCTTGCTTCACTGAAGTTCACAACTAATAGTACTAGTTACTAACAGTGCGTGTTTGATGTCAACAACGGTCAAGGCCAAGGCTGTTTCTATTTTTATTTATTATAGTCTGTTTCCTATAAAGACAAAGGAAACTATAAAAACATATGAACCCGTGACCTATCGGCATTTCTGATCACCGGTTTATAGTCCATTTCAGGCATTAAAAAAAACGTATTGGCGCACGCCGCTTAGTGAAGTACATGTACCTATATTACGAGAGGCATTTGAAAGACGTAGCAAAGATACCGGGCGATTAATCGGCCCACAAATTCGAGTTCGGTCTTTTAGTGACAGTTTTCCTGCCTATCAAAGGCATTTGTTTACCACATTAACAGTACGGCGAGTGTAGCTCAAACCCTATTTGAACAGAAAAAAACGGGGAGGGTGAACGTGTGAATCGCAAAATTCAATTATTCTGGCGAGTTGACGATTGAAAAATATGTTTTTAAAAAAAAATAAATTCCATTTTATCATTGTTAACTTCGTAGCTTTATAATTTTATTTTATTATTAATTTTAAATACGCGAGTTGACCGACATCACACACAAGAGAGGTAAACATGACGTCAAAACGGACGGGGCGAGGCGTTTTTTAAACTAATGAAAAATACCTCGCTAACTTTAACGAACGATGAATTGAGGGTAATGCGGAAAGAGCTGAACGCAAGCGGGGGGAAGCGGGCTTTGATGCCATCAGACGACGCGAAGCGACAACATTCTCTTGTTAGTTCTCAAAACATTAGGGATATAAGGACGAGCGGTTAACCTGTCTTTTTTTTGAATGGTTAGCCGGTCCTCAAAAACGAGCGGTCTTAACAACCTTAATTATTATTGTCATACCCTCTTTTAGCATTACAGTGGTTATTTTACATATTCAAAAGACCGTCTGGTGTTTAATACAATTGTCACCTGGAGTTTAGTACTATTATTTTAGTAATAAATTATAGCAAAATAACATCTTTTAAAAAAACGTAAAAACTACCTAAAAATGAGGCCAATCGAGCTATAACACTAGCGAGGGAAACGACCACCATTGGCAGAAATCGAATACATCCTCTTTCACGCACTGAAAAATCTTTAATTTCATTTCTAAGGCGTGTTTTACTGCGCTTTGGTAATAGAGGCCAGGTGTGCATTATTGCGCTTTAGCACATTAAGAGTTAATTCTTAATGTACCAAAGCGCGGTGGTCCGCGGTTTACCGTTTTTTTTTTTAACCAAAGAGCGGTAATGTGAGACTCAATAGAACTATCCTTAGAAACGAAATTACAGAAAATAAAAATTATTATTCAGTGCATGAAAAATAATGACTACCAGAAATGGCGGCTGTTATCACTTGATTCCCGATGTTTTTTTTAATTAAAGTTTTTACGTTTTTTTATTCGAAGAAGCGATTTTGCTATACTTTATTACTAAAATAATAGTACTAAACTACAGGTAAAAATAGTTTTAAATTCAAAATGGTTTGTCGGATACATAGAATAACTATTCTTATTCTAAAAGATGACGTCAGTATGACCAAAATAATAAAAATGGATTTTACGCAATTTTTTAAATTTCATAACCGGTTGATTGCAATTTGGGAAATTTTTACAGTACTGAGGCGGAAGTTTTCCGAAAACCTTATGGCACATTAAGAGTTAAGAAACAAACCGTACAACTTTATTTGAATTGCATGTTTGTGCTTATTACCCTGATCCGTATATTTGTATATACTATATACAATAAAATTTATCTTCAAACTATGTTTCTGATGTTTTTACACTTTCCAATTCACTCATCTGTCATGACCTACATATGAGCCGTGACAAAGCCAACTGAAAATGTACAAATACAATTAGGCTCTCCTTTTAAACCTTCAACTTTGACTCATGATTAATTATAACCAATAGTTAAATGGCTTTTGTACACTGCCAACTTTTATGAATGAAACAATGGGAACAAAGTAATAGTAATTGGGTCAAGATGAGATTGAAGGGTGAATAGTTGCTAATGACAAGTCTGCACAATGTAAAGTTTTTTATTCCATACTTAACAAAATGTTTTAAACATCTGCAATTCTTTGTGCATCTTTGCTATTAGAGCAATTACTTGATACTAGTATCGGCATCACTTACAGTCTTTCCGAGTTAACGAAAATCGCCACATACTTAAAAAATATCATATTTCATAGCATATGGCATGCTGTATTGTAGCTGTACATATTAATACTAGAAATCTTTTAATTATTTCAAAACTGGTACCGGGATCGATAAATTAATTTATTGAGATATTTATAAATCTAAATAATTATTTTCTTTCCTGAATTTTTTGGGGCAAAAATAGGTGACATCAATATCAGGACCTTTACATGTGACTGATTGCCAATATCTTGATATTGGTGTCACTGACTATATATTGATAGATCCCTAATATTATTAATAGTAGACTTTTGTGTACGATCATTGAAATAGTTTACACCAATAAAATAAATGACAGGTTTTGTACATCTACGGAGATTTTTTTCTTCATCTCACATCTGCTGATGCCTGGTCTAATGGTCTAAAAGCATGTCTATTGCAGTTAACCATTGTAAACTAATTAGGGCTGCTTGTTTCTCATTATTAGTGTATTTGTGAATTAAAAAAAACCTTGGTAGTACTTAACATTGGGATTGTTTTTTAAAATGCAGTCATTCTGTTCTATTCAGGATTGAGGTTATGCCAGGATTTACAACTTCCATACTGAGGTATGATGGAGGAAATCTTCTTGGCGTTGATACAATCCACAAAGTACTCAGAATGGATACTTATCTTGATGCACTCTATCAGCTGTTTCATGCTGTAAAAAAAAATCCTGATGAGTTCCAGCGACGAGCAACTAAGGATTTAGTTGGTGTAATTGTCATGACCAGGTGAGTACAGTATAATAAAAATTTTGAGGGCTAATATTTTGTGTTTTTTTGTCATAATCCGGCATCCTTCCGTCTCGCGAGACGATGGTGCATCACCGTTGGGTTGGGTTGCATTTCCTCGAGTGACTGTGCAGTCCTATCCTTGAGTGACAGTCTTTGCCACAGTTTTTACACACGAGTTCTGTGCTTCCAAATGTTTTGGCCTTTCTCCTAGCTCTTCTGTCTGCAGCCTCCTCCATTCTTCGCTCCTCGGCTACTATGACGCCCTCTTTGACAACTGTGCGCCACGTAGATCGGTCTTCTGCCTTACACTCCCAGTCACTTGTATGTATTTTGGCTGCTTTCATGTCCCTTTGACAGACATCTTTAAATCGCAAGCGTGGGCGACCTGTTTTCCTCTTTCCTGAAGCAAGTTCACCATATAGGAGATCCTTCGGGATGCGGCCGGGGCTCATTCTTTTGACATGTCCTAGCCACCTCAGGCGTCTTTCACTAAGAATTGAGAACATGCTTTGGGTATTGGCACGCGTTAGTACCTCACTATTAGGCACTTTTTCTTGCCATTTAATACCAAGGATGTGGCGCAAGCATCTCAAATGGAAGCTGTTAAGCTTACGCTCTTGTGATGTATAAGTGGTCCATGTCTCGCTCCCATATAGTAGTGTACTGATGACACAGGCTCGATAGACGCACAGTTTGGTTTTCTCCGTTAGCTTGGTGTTTTGCCAGACCCGCTTATTTAGTTTAGCCATTGTTGCGGCTGCCTTGCCAATTCTGCTGTTTATTTCTTCTTCAATGGACAGTGTATTGGAGACCTTGGATCCCAAGTAGGTGAAGCTGTCCACAACCTCCAAGTTTTCATTATCGATATTTATGGTAGGAGGAGGTCGAGTGTCTTGGGCCATGATGTTTGTCTTTTTCAAGCTGATTTGCAGACCAAATTCTTTGCAGGCATTGGAGAAGCTTGACACGAGTTGTTGCAAACCAGATTCTGTATGTGCTGTTAGTGCCGCATCATCCGCAAATAGTAGCTCTCGAATTAGGACATCCGTTGTTTTGGTCTTGGCTCGGAGGCGGGCAGTGTTGAAAAGTCCTCCATCAGCTCTGGTATGTAACCAGATTCCCTCACTGCTATCCTTGAATGCGTATCGAAGAAGTACAGAGAAGAATATTGCGAAGAGTGTTGGTGCGAGTACACAACCTTGTTTAACTCCGCTGCTGACAGGGAAGGCCTCTGACTTAGCTCCATCGAACTGTACTGTGCCAAGCATATTTTCATGGAACTGTCTGATGATGGCAAGTAGGTGAGGGGGACATCCAATTTTTGCCAGTATTTGGAATAGCCGTTGCGACTGACTAAGTCGAAGGCTTTTGTAAGGTCCACAAATGGGACATTTTTGTCATAATCTCGATGCTATCGTACATTTGACATTTTATTGAGCCTGTTACCTGGCAAATTTATTTTACATTATCCAGCTCGGAACTGGCAATGTTCTTTAGGATTCATGTGACTTTTTCGAAGATGTTAATAAAAAGATATTAGTTTGTCGTCATTTGTAAGAAAATCATGAGAGAACCGAACCCAGAATTATTGTGTTCTTACTTGAGGCATCTAAGGTTTCTCAAGTAATAAACACTAATAATTTCAATTTAAAATTTCAAAGGTTGTGAATTTTCTATTACATGTCCTTTAAATATTCAGTATTTACATACAAATGGCTGTTACTTTCTTTCAAGTGGTAAGATTACAAGTAAGAAGGATTCTGATACTAATTTTGAGATTACATCCCTCTCACTTAAGCCTAGACTCATTCCATCACTACCACTTGTTTAAAAAAAAAAATGAAAAGAACATTTTTTAAATGAAAATAAAGCCAGTCTTAAAACTTTATGAATGTAGCTTTTAAATGAACTGGAACTGTTGGGCCAGCAAAGGGTTAAGCAAATGGAATATTCTTTGAGGAGTTTTCATTTCATATACACAACCACTGTGCTGATTGCACACACCAAGTGGGTAACTGGCTGTGTGATATAACATTATTTTATTTAAAAATGGATATTTTATTTTAAGGTTGCTAAGACCGCTCGTTTTTGAGGACCGACTAACCGTTCAAATAAAGACCGGTAAACCGCTCGTCCTTATATCCCTAATTTTTTGAGAACTAACAAGAGAATGTTGTCGCCTGGCGTCGTCTGATGGCATCAAAGCCCGCTTCCCCCGCTTGCGTTCAGCTCTTTCCGCATTGCCCTCAATTCAAAGCATTTTTTTTATCCAAAAAATTAACTAAACAGTGATGGTTAATTGTCTTTTTTATATTTTATTTTGGGGACTCGTAGTTCACCGTTCTAAATAAGTGGACAGGTTCAATTGTTCGTTAAAGTTAGCGAGGTATTTTTCATTAGTTTTAAAAACCAACGCCTCGCCCCGTCCGTTGTGACGTCATGTTTACCTCTCTTGTGTGTGATGCCGATCAACTCGCGTATTTAAAATTAATAATATAATAAAATTATAAAGCTACGGAACAAACGATGATAAAATGGAATTTATTTAAAAAACATTATTTTTCAATCGTCAACTCTCCAGAATAATTGAATTTTGTGACGCACACGTTCCCCCTCCCCGTTTTTTTTCTTCTGTTCAAATAGGGTTTGAGCTACACTCGGCGTACTATTAATGTGGTAATCAAATGCCTTTGACCAACAGGAAAACTGTCACTAAAAGACCGAACTCGAATTTGTGGGCCGATTAATCGCCCGGTATCTTTGCTGAGTCTTTCAAATACCTCTCATAATATAGGTACATGTACTTCACTAAGCGACATGCGCCGATAAGTTTTTGAATGCCTGAAAAAGACTATAAAACGGTGATCAGAAAATGCGGATAGGTCACGGGGTCATATGCTTTTATAGCTTTCTTTGTCTTTATAAGAAACAGACTATAATTAATATAAATAGAAACAGCCTCGGCCTTGACCGTTGTTGATATCAAGCGCGCACTGTGTTAGCTCTCGTACAGTCACAGTGCCTTGACAACTAACCAGATGGATCTTGGTATCGCTTTTACTCACAAAGCGAGAGGGAGAGGCGCAAGGTGCGTTACCGCTTGTGTTGTTTTTTTCACTATGTTATCGCTAGTTTTTTTGGTTTTTTTAGTTACACGGTACTGAATAAAGATGACCGGTCATGGTCTGAGGACCGGTTAACCGTTAAGGGGCAGTCCATAAATGACGTCACGCGATTTTGGCCGATTTTTTTACCCCCTCCCCTCCCTACATCACCCGTCGTTACAAAATCGTCGA
>MUZC01004427.1:433383-452952 GCA_002072015.1 Radix auricularia | reverse complement strand
CTGTTTAAAAATAAGACTTTTTCAAATCACTTTTTTGTCATTTAAGTATTTATTTATTGTAGGTCTACATTGTATTATCGTGACATGAGTGAAGCTGTGTAAAAAATATTAAATGAATTAAATAACTTGTAAGCCAGTGATTCTCAAACTTTTTCGTATCAGACGACCGGCAAGTATTTTTCCATTTCACCAGGTACCATTGCATTCTTTTCCCATTTTGACATGATTTTCTCTGAACACAGCTTAAAGCCCTATAAGATTAAGTATGAATTCGGCTTGTTTTATATATTACATTTTAAAAAAAATATGTTTAGTTGCCATGGCATAGCAAAACAGCTAACAAACAATGCAGCGGTAATGTCAAAAACCATTGATGTGATTAACCTTCACGATTAAGCTCGTGAATGTTACTATTGATATTACAAGGATCATTGCATTGTTTATAGACCTAGAATATATAGATACAAGACAATTCCTCAAATTGATTTCGATCTTCTAATGACAGTTCCTGCTAAGTATATGCACATCAAAGGCATTTAATCTAAAATTATCACATTGATATCACATCTCATGTTTTATAAAAATTATTAGTTATGCGCTGGAAGAGTAAAATGGCCCATTCTGTATGAACCCCACATTTGTGCAGGAAAGTAAGGTGTCATCTTGTGCGTCGCAAAATACAGTAATTTTTGCAAGTTGAGGACTGAAATACTATGACATTATTAAAATATCCAACATTATCATAACTTTTAACTCCGAAGCTCACAAGTTTGTTTGTTTGTTTGTTTTTTCAATTCTTTCTTCTTCAGGATTTCACGTATGTCACACAACAGTTGTAAATGTAATGTCACCAATAAATTATCTCATTTGGGGTAAAAAGGGAACTCTTGGGGGTAATGCTCAATCATCGTGGGCATAGAAAATTTGCTAGAATCCGCTACTTTTGGGTTAATAGTGTTGTTAATATAAACTTTTATAATTTTAATATTTAGGTATCACTTTTTTAACCGGCCTTCAAAAAAAAAAAAAAATCGAAATGTTTTAACATCCTTAGATTATATTTTATTTTAATGCTTACAAATTAAACATTGACTATAAATCATTACTTGTAACTTCTTTGTTTATTAAAAAAAAAAGAAGTTATTTTAAAATAATACTTTTTAAAAATAACATCTGGGGTCAAAGGGGAATTTTTGGGGGTAATGCAGACTCATTTGGGACATATAACATCCACTCCACTAGATATATTCGAATACGTCATATGTACGTGTACGCTTCGTAACATATGCCCACTATTGAACCGATTCCTTCCAGAAAATGCATTTGTAAAATTTGTTATCTATGTAGATTTCTTATTTACGTACTATACGAAGACACCTAAATCCAACCTACTTTCATTTATATTGACAAAAGTGACAATAATCTTAATCAACATGACTTGACTGTATCAAGTATTCTTTCTGTCAAATTAAAAATTAATGCCTTAAAAACTGAGTTCAGAAGAAAGTTATTTTGTGCTCCTCTCGAATTGAGATGTCGAGAATTTGATGCAATCAATAAAGTTAGTGAATACTTTTGACTAATTTTAAATGGACACATTTATTATTATATTTAGAATGGCCAGAGGCGTTTGACAAAAAAACCTATAGAAAAACTATATCAAACTTAAAACGTTTATTATTGTATCAAATAGATACCCCTCCCCGAGCCTAGAGCCCAAATGGATATTCGGTGTCGTTTTGACTTAACATATCTACATATAATCATATTCAGATCTTTTTAGACACTTGTCCTGTTTGTAAAACTCACCAGTAGCAGTTTCGGTGGGGAGGGGGGATAACCGACAAAACAAAAGTTCGCAGACTCCTGCCGCGAGTGAACTGCGGTTACATCACAAAAGCTTTGATGTCAACATCAAATGACGCAGGGTTACAATTTCGTATGTTCTCTTGTGGATTCTCAAACTTAAGATTTATAAGAATATTTAATTTTTGTGTCTTGTTAACTTACGCCAACCGGCGTCTGATAGCCTATCGACCGGCACTTTGAGAAGCACTGAATTTAAAATAAAGTCATTAAATAAATTTTAAGTAACCAAATATTTCAGTGGAAGTATTATTTAAAGTAACCCTTTCGATGTGACGTCATATTTCTTCAACCCCCTCCCTCCCCCACGTCACGCATCGTCACAAAAGTGGGGACCCCCCCCCTAGGTGCGTGACGTCATTTATGAACGGCCCCTAACAAGCTTATTTTATTTAGGAGATCCATTTCTTTAGTCTATGATGACATATTTTCAGACATAATAACAAGACATATAGAGTTGATGACATCAATTGGAATGGTCGACCCACCGACACATTTGAAAAAGGGGGAACACTAGTAACATTTGTTGATTACTACAAAGAAGTAGGTTAAGCCATCATCTATTTTTATTTAAGTATATGATTTTCAAATACATAATTTTGCTTGAATTTAAAAAAGTTATTTATCTAAAAGATCATCATAGTTAATTACAGTAAAAGTGCCTGGCATGATTTTTTTATAATATCAGTTGGGTTATCTCTTTCAAATTTATTAAACAATAATATCCTTTTCAGCACTGGAATTTGCCAATCACTGACTTGGAGCAACCACTTCTTGTTAGCAAGCCAACTGAAAGGGACTTGAGAAGAGGGGAGCAGAAAAACCTTCATTTGATCCCAGAGTTGTGCACCATTACAGGTTATTCAAAATGTTTTTTCTGATAAGTGACATGCCATCAGTGACGGATTTACGTTTAGTTTACATTACAGAAGCTATAGTTTATAGAGTACCCAACTCCTTTGGGGGCAGGTCCCAAAAATATTGTCATATTTAGCACTGAGATAGACCTATATCTAAAAAAAACTTAGGGCCTTATGAAGTCAAAATCCTGTACTTCATGCTGTATGCCAAATTTATATCATTTAATACTTATCATTTACTTGCATTTTTTAAATTAGGAACTCTTTTCCTAAAACTTAATCTGTTTCTTTAGTCACCTTTGTTGTGTCTAAATAGTAATCTGAAATTGACTTTTAATTAAAAGTAATCTGAACTTTTCCTCCAGGTCTTAGTGAACAGATGCGTACAGATTTCAATATTATGAGAGATTTAGCTGTCCACACCAGAGTTGGGCCAGCAGAAAGACTTGGACAGATCCAAAAACTATTAAATGAAATCAATCAGTATGTGACTGAAATAGCTGTTTTTAGTTATATAATTATAATCCTTTTTTAGCTTTTAAAGCCCCATAAGGTTTTCAATAAACTTCCGCCTCATTCCGGTAAGGATTTCCCGTATTGCATAAAATCCATTTATATTGACTTCATTTTTTTAGGCTAAGAATGGTTATTTAACGCAAACAAAACACTGTTTTAAGTTAAATACTATATTTACCTGTAGTTTAGTACTATTATTTTTATAATAAAGTATAGGAAAATCGCATCTTCAAAAAAACAAAAAAGTAAAATCTAGCAAAAAACTTCACGATTTGAGTGATAACACTAGCGCGGACAGCAGCCACCGTTGCCGGACGCTGGATACATCATTTTTCAAGCATTGAATAGTTTTTACTTTCCGTGATCTCATTTCTATTGAGAGTGCTAGCTATGGATGCTATATGACGCTTTGGCAATAGCAGTCAGAAGCATATTACAATGCTTGGGGCTTTAAGAGTTAATAGTGCACTTTCTGCCATTACCCCAGCATGCCATTAAATTTTTTATTTTGTTTACATTTTTAAAAATTCATTTTTGGCAACAGTGCCAGCTTAGCACCATTTTGGCCTGTTATAGAATAACTTTCCCAAAATAATTTGGTGTAACTTGAACGAAGGCTGATTTTTTTTTTTTTTAAGGTCTCAAAAAGTGGGAGAAGTTTTGAAGCCGTGGAGAATAGTCATAAATAAAGAACCTATCCGTGTTCCAGGGCGTGCCATGCCAGCAGAGCAACTTTTGATGAAAAATAGGGTTTGTGCTTCATATTGCAATATGTCATTATCAATGGGATGTTTATTATCTGAGAGAGATGGAGTGTATTAATGTCAGTTGTTTGTGTCCTCTTGTCTTAATTATTCAACATTTTTATGTCAATTTGTCAAGTGGCTGACTCCATTGTTTTTGTAATTTTCTAGGGAGAGGTAGTGAAAATCTCTTACAACATTGCTGAGGCAGACTGGAGTCGTAACATGCGTAATGCTTCCCTTCTCAACCCAGTGGACATGAACAACTGGATTATTGTATTTCCAAGACAGAGTGCACAGCCTTCCTCAGAGCTGGCAGACTGTTTGAGTAAAGTGGGAAGAGGCATGAACATGAAGATCTTGAATCCGTTGGCGTATGTATAGCTTATGCCTGTATTGTCTTAGATTTTAAACCTGTTGGAATTTGCATACTTGCGTGCTGTATTACATGTTTGTTTATAAATTTGTCAGTACCAGTAATATTTTTCTCTCATTGTTTAGGGTTGAGCTCAATGATGATCGAAACGATACATACCTACAAGCCATTAGAATGAATCTTAATCCTAAAGTTCAGATGGTAGTATGTGTTGTCCCTAACAACAAGAAAGATAGATATGATGCTATAAAGAAGTGCTGCTGCATCGATAATCCTGGTGAGTGGAAATCATTGTGTACAGCTGGTATATAGAAATGCTATTGGTATTAACCTATAATGCTTCTAAGAATTTTGTTAAGGCAAAGGTTTTAAAGAAATTGTATTTTCAGTTCCCAGTCAAGTGGTTGTGACAAAGACATTGCAGAAAAAACAAGGCTTAATGAGTGTGGCAACTAAAATTGCAATACAATTAAACTGCAAAATGGGTGGTGAAGTTTGGGGAGCTGAGATTCCAGTAAGTTATCTCCTAGACTCATAGGATTGGTGTAACCAGGTTATGGAGACTGTTAGTTTATAGATATTTTATTTTATAGGATTGGTGTTACCAGGTTATGGAAACATTATGTTAGTTTATAGATGTTTTATTTTGTAGGATTGGTGTAACCAGATTATGGAGACTAATGTTAGTTAATAGATATTTCATTTTATAGGATTGGTGTAACCATGTTATGGAGACAAATGTTGAATGATTTTGTATTGATAGCTTTTCTTATGAAGCAAATGGGAAGCTTTAAAATGTTTATTTGTTTTGTTCAGCTCAAGGGTCTCATGGTGATTGGTATTGACACCTACCATGACTCAGCCCAAAAGAACCAATCTGTTGGAGCCCTTGTGGCCTCTCTAAACAGAGAGTGTACGCGCTATTACAGTAAAACTGAATATCATCCATCGAAAGATGAGCTGATGAGGAATCTGCAACCTCTGATGATAGGTAACCCTGGTTTGAAATTTATAGTTAAATTTATAGTTGTTACTTTTGCTTAGAATTGTCTCAGCAATGACTAATGTATTCTAGTTGTATTCCTGTTTACCTGGTGCTCAGTGTTGTGCTACCAGCTTTTGTCCCCACAAATCCCATGAAAACATACATACTATGTAAGTTAGTCTCTCAAAAAGAAAAATAACTTTTCCTAGTATTTTTATTATTGAAAGAAGCAAAGAAATGTTCTGTTTAAATAAAGTTTTGAGACCATAACATTTGTCTGCATGAATTTGGGTGTAAATTTCCGTCTCACCTTGTCTAAAAACTTTTTTGTTGTAACATAGCTTTGTTGTGCTGTTACAAAAATATTTTGATTTCTTCCTTGTGAAGATTTCCATTTATACAACTGATCCATATCATTAATAGAATATCTATGACATGAATTTTAGAATTTTTACTGACAAAAGTATTGCCCTAAACATAGCTTGGACTTTAACAATTTTCCAATGTTAGTGTTTTTGAACAACCACATATACTCATTTCAGGCTAACTTATTTTGAACAAAATCTAGACTTTAGGGGGAAAATGGGGGATGGGTTATAGAACGAGTATTCATTTTCAAAATTAATGAAACATTTCTTTTAATGATTAACGTAGCTTCTGAGTAATGTATTGTCATTTATGTAGTTGGTATGATATGAATGTTTATTAAATTATGTGTTATCTCCATATAAAGCGCTGTGAGCCCGGCACCTAGCTGGGATACAGCGCTATATAAATTATCACTTTATTATTATTATTATACCATATAACTTCTGATCCTCTTGTTCTTCTATTTTACGTTTGTTATAAGTACTTGTGCCGACCAATTCTTTGTGATTGTGGTCTAATGGCCGTAAGTTGATAGGTCGTAGGTCGTGGCACTACCTGTATTGATTTGATAAAGACATTTGACACGTCAGCTTTTGTATTTAATTGTCCTTTAACTCTTTTTTATTCCTATAAAGTTTTAAAAAATCTTATCACCCACTCCCGTAAGGATTTTAAGTATATGTTGCAATGGTTTAGGTTATGAATTAAAAAAAAATTGGTGCAAAAAAGTCATACGGGCTTTATCTTTTAGAATAAGCTTACAGATTTGTTCTTTTATGCATAGAGAAGACAATCTTGATCTTGAATTTAGTACTATTTTTACCTGTAGCTTATTACTATTTTCTTGGTTGAAATTATTCATGAAATGACATCTTTAAGTCATTAAGAGTTAATTAAGCTTTACATTTATTGTTATAATCAACACATCTGTTGTTTTTTATCTAGTTTTAAAGCTTTTGCAAGTTGATACTAAACTGTAACAAGATAGACTTTAAACAACACTTTATATCTTTTGACTTCAAGGGGCTTTGAGAAAGTACCATGAAGTGAATGGAGCCATGCCACAAAAAATCATTCTTTACCGTGATGGTGTGGGTGATGGTCAGCTCAAGACAGTTTTCCATTCTGAACAGGAGCAGATTATGAGTGCCCTACGAGATGCTGGCGGAAGTGAATACAGGTGAAACAGTTGTCTTTTTTATAATGCATATAAATTAGGGCTGTTATTGATTAATTTAAAATTAATCGTTAACTTTTGAAAAATTACCGAATAATTAATCGATAATTTTGATTAAGGGGGTCAACTACCCTAAATTAAATTTTCTAAAGTATTAACATTTTAACATGTTTAACGTTTTTATATGATGTAAATGGACTTAAATAAACCTCATTAGGGGTAAAAATTAAATTTTTTCCAAAAAATTCACTCCAGCGGAGCAAAAAGGGGCTCAGGATGAAAAATCATGGTGCAGAAGGAAGCATTTTATATAAATGTTACAAAAGGTACTGGTCTGACCTTTTGTTTTCCAATAGCCATAAGTGTCAAATTGGATGACAGAGAGACTTGAGCAGGAAAGAATTTTTTTTTGTGCAAATTATATTTGCGACCTACTTTTTTTCTCCACAATTTTCATTGAAATGTGAACTTTGATAAAAAAAATTTCCCCTCCTGATCATTTTGAATCCAAATGGCTCTGTTATCCTGTTTTAAGACCATATTTAAACAAGTATATTAAAGCATTTGACCACAGGCTTTTTGAGAAAAATGAAAACTAAAATTCCATATCCATTAAAAATGTTTATTTTGAGAAAAGTAAAAAATAAACATTTATGTGAAGAAACTAAAAACTTTTGCATAATATAAACAAGAATACTTAATCTTATCCAATACAAAAACCAATTAGCTTGTAAATAATCACAAAATTCAAGTCATATAATAAATAAATAATTTTAAGAAATTTACATCCCCCCCCCCCCCAAAAAAAAAAAAAGTCACAAATTTTTTATATATTTTTTTTTGTAATTTAAACCATAAATTTAGCTATGACAATGAAATATTATAAAACAATAAATAGTATACTAAATCAAAAAGTAAAATATAAAAATATTTGAGACAAATTAATAAAAGAAAAATCAGCACTTCCAGGCTCTCGGGATTTCTTCTTTTCCACTGCTGTTCTTCGCATTTGCGTTAGGTTGTAAACAAAGTTGTTTTTTAAAAATATTATTTATACATGTTTGATGTGTGTTCTGAAGCATTACTGGCACATTCATAAGTTTAGAAAACTTCTTCAGACCTACATAGCTCATACCAGTAGCAAAAGTAGCAGTTACAGAATGTCTGCTCAGTGTGTGTCTTCTTTTACCTTTTGGTAGGTTGTGCAAAAATCCCTGCAAGCACCAAGTAGCACACTGGAAACCAATAAATAAAATGTCTGCAATGTATTATTTGAGACATAGGTGGTGGGCAACGATGAGTGGCTTGGACTGTAGTTGATGTTAGACGTTTGCAAAGAAATGATGCTTTCACTTTGCTGCAGATTATGTCTGTTGACGGTGTGGGGTGGTCTGGTTATCTTCTACCAGTAAAGTGGTTGTGACAAAGGATTGGATAAGAGGTCACATTTCTTCAGCATTGCTGCTCTTCCCTAAAGCTGTCTGTTGCTTTCTCATCAGCTTTGACCGTGGTGGGGAAGTTTTCATAGTCGACGTAGTGAAGTCCTTAGCAGCAGGCATGATGACACTAAACCAAAGGGATAGATATTAATTAAAATATTAATAGCATAATGCAAAAATAACTAACTAACTAACAAATAAACTAAAAAAAATTTCATTTATTGAATAAATTATGAATTGAATGTGAGTATTGTGGTTCATCATCATCATCATCATTGCCTGTCGTCCCATCTGGGGCATAGGCTACGAACAAAGACTCTCCAGGCATCCTGGTCCTGTGCCAATCTCTCTAGCTGTCCCCAGCTGTGCCCACTCTTTTTGGAGTCTGTCTCCAGTTCCCTTCTCCATGTCATCTGGGTCTTGTTGTGTACGTTGCCAGAGGTCCTCGTTGGTGATGATATTGGGCCAGCGGATTCGGAGAATTGTTCTGAGACATGTGTTTATAAATGCTTGAAGCTCCATATAGCAGGACAGGCTTTACTGTTGTGTTGAATATCCTGACCTTGGTCTGGAGGGTCAAGTTGTTGCAACTCCAAACTTTTTTTAGCTGTTTAAATGATGTTCTTGCTTTGCCAATTCTCACTCTAACATCAGCGTCTGTCCCTCCCTGCGTGTCTATGATGCTACCGAGGTATGTAAAACTATCCACCTCCTAGATTTGATCCTCCCAGTGTTATTGGGGTGTTGCTTGATGTATTTATTTTAAGGACTTTGCTTTTTCCCTTGTGGATGTTTAGGCCAACACAAGAAGAGAACTGTGCTACATAGTTAGTTTTCTCCTGCATCTGTTGCTGTGTGTGTGATATTAGGGCCAGATCATCCGCAAAATCCAGGTCATCAAGTTGTTTCCAAAGTGTCCACTGGATACCATTTCTCTTCTGCTCTGTAGACATCTTCATTATCCAGTCAATGGTTAGCAAAAATAAGAAGGGTGAAAGCAAACACCCTGGTCTGACTCCAGTCTTTACCCCAAAAGCCTCTGTTGTTTTTTGGCCATGAATGATTCTACATGTAAGGCCTTCGTAAGATGTCTTAATTATGTTAGTCAGCTTTTGTGGTATACCATAGTGTCTTAGCAACTTCCACAGGGTTGGCCTGTCAACACTATCAAACACCTTCTCATAGTCAATAAGTTGAAATATAATGGTGATTTCCACTCCAGGGATTGTTCTAATATAATTCTCAGTGTGGCAATCTGGTCAATGCATGATCTATCCTTTCTAAAACCTGCTTGTTGGTCTCTAAGATGGGTGTATATTGCCTCTCATTCTGTTTAGCAGCACTCTATTAAATACTTTGCTTGGTATGGATAGCAGTGTTATTCCTCTATAGTTGGAGCATGAGCTAAGATCACCCTTCTTCGGGAGCGTAATGAGATGTCCTTCTTTCCACTCTGTTGGAATCTGTTCTTCCTCCCATATTTTCTTGAAAAGAATGTGCAGCATTTCAGATCTAGTCATAATATCAGCTATCAGAGCTTCTGCCGGTATTGTATCTAGACCAGCCGCTTTGCCTTTCTTTAGTTGTTTAATTGCTTGGCTTATCTCTTGTTTTGTGGGTGCGCTGCAATCTATTTCTAGATCTTGTTCCGCTGGCTCAATGTTGAGTGTGTATTGTGGGGCTGGTCGGTTGAGGAGTTCTTCAAAATGCTCTATCCACCTTTTTTTCTGGCCCTCTTCATCAGGTATTGATTTCCCATCTTTAGTTTTAACAGGTCTCTCTGGATTTTTGAATTTTCCGGATAGCTTTTTTATTGTGTTGAATAGTTCTCTTGTGTTACCATGATACGCTGCCTCTTCTGCTTCAAGAGCTAATCCTTCCATGTAGTTCTTTTTATCTGATTTTATGCTGCGTTTAACTTCTTTATTGGCTTCTGCGTATTCTGCTGATGCTCTAGCTTTTTCAGTTCTGGTGCGGCTGTTGTTAAGATTTGCCTTCTTCTTTTTCCTATGCTGGATTTTCTCCATGGTTTCATTAGAAATCCATTCTTTATGCATTTGTTGTTTGGGGCCCAACACTTCTTCACAGGTTGTCGTGAGTATCTCTTTAATGTTTTTCCAGTTTTGGTCGATTGTCTCTTCGTTACCTAGAGTATTGTGGTTGAGGTAACAGAAATCCTACTGCCTACTGTTAGTACTGTTACCAAAACCAGCATAATAAAATTAAAAACAATAAAGATTTTCAACATGTATATTACAGTGTAGACTTAAAATTGTGATAAGACCTATAATTTTTTAAAGGTCTGACTATTATTAATTTATTATATGTTTATCGCCTGATCTGTGAACTATGACTATGATTAGTGATTAGTATTAGGCTTACAAAGTTACAAAACCTACAACAGACTATACTATACTATAACTATAATACTTCGTGGCTCCTAATTTGGTTTGTAATACTACTTATTGTATATTATAATACATGTACAATCAATGTAGTAGTATTGCGTTTTCACCTTGTTTTACTGACTCGGTAAACTGAATGTGACTACCGCTACACGCTAAACTTAGTCGATGTTTTGCTTATTTGAGTACTAATTTATTACTAATGGAGTAAACATGTTAACAAAAGCTATCATAACTAATAACTAATCTTATACAAATTATACTTACCTTAAATAATGAAATATATCGGATAAACTATTGGTAAGGCAATATGTAAAACTGTCGAGAATTAGGCAAGGCGTTCCTTCTCTTTTACCTGTAGTGAAGGCAAAATGGCGGACGCCAACCAATCAAAACGCGGAAAATAGGTCAGATGTACCATTCAGCCAATCACATTTATTTGTGTACACGTCATACACAATGGATTTACTAAAATAATTATTTTTAGAAAACTGTGTCATCGGAATGGCATTCATCTCGTAATGTTTAGCTTTTGAACGATACCAAACTTGATAGAATCGAGTCAAGGGTTTCCGTACAAACAAGTGTTGAAAATTAGCTATTTTCGGATAAAATGTAAACAAAACGTAGACCCCCACCTTCTTCAAACTACATTTATTGCGTTAAAATTGTATTTAATATTAATTTTAATTTTACAAAATGATAATAGAGATATTAATCTATCAGAAAATAATATTTTTGAAATTTTGATATTTTTTCAAAATATCGACTTTTTGTGGATCCCCTTAAAACAAAAGATAAGATGTATGACGTCATTAAACAGAACATTTCAAGGGAAGTAACAAAAACAAGCATCTCACATTTATTTCGATATATATATATTATTATATATAGCCCTATATATAAATAAGTAGTTCAATATGTCAATGAATTTGAATATTGTTATAGTTTATTAAGTAAAAACAATGTTAATTAATTGTTAATATCACTTTCCTTATAAAACAGCTTATTTTAAAGCTTACACCTTAAAAATCTTTTTTTAATCGAGAAGTTTGTACGTAAAAAAAAGCCACAATTTTTTATTATTAATGATTAATTATTTATTGATAGATCGGTATTACATTTAACATATTATTTATTGCTATTTTGTCGATTAAAATAATTTTAATCAATAAAAAGTTTTACCGATTAATCAAGAAATTAATCTATAATCTCCGCAGCCCTAATATATATATGTATTAAATTTTCATATTTGCTGATACACGCATCTATTTTATTGTTTCAATTGGATTAAGTTTTTAAAAAATGTATTCTTTACATCATGTGTATATTTTTTAACTACTTCTCAGGCCGGGGTTTGCCTTCGTGATAGTTAAGAAACGCATCAACACAAGATTGTTTAGCCCAGCAGGGAATTCTCTAAGCAATCCCAATCCTGGAACCATTGTGGACAGCTGCATAACAAAACCTAACTGGTATGTACCATGTTAAAATAAACCTTTCTTTTATTTTTGTATACTTTGCAATGTTTTAATTTGCTAGTCTAATTTTTGGCTGGGACTACTTATTACACATCTGTAAGGTTTCTAGTTAATTCAAATCTTTTCCTTAATTTACATGTTCTTTGGATTGGATCTGGGGAGTGGTTTGTGCTCTAGTGGTGAAAAGCTATTTTTTTCTATTTCAGGTGTTAACCACCTTTAGGGCTGAATTCTCAGTGTTTAGACTTTGGCCAAGTTTTTAACATTAATTCTTAACATATAGTTAATGTGACAGCAGTGTCCACGATATGTCAGACTCACATTTCTTGTCTATACCCATTTTTATGTATTAACGAGAGTTTGTCATAATGTACATTAAAATTGGTAAATTTTCAAGGGCATTTAGGATGATCATTATGGTTAACCTTAGATAAGGACTGGTCTAGATTAACGGTACTGGTTAACCTTAACTTCATTTAGAAGTTATTGGCTTATAACCCCGAGTTAATTTTTTGTTGTGTTAGGCAGGATATCAAAGCCAATGCGCTAGCGACCGTGACATCAAAGCGTCTTCTTAATGTTCCGGTCTATAAATAATAAAAAATTCACGTCATCACTGTTTGTGGAGTTTGGCTAGTGAACAATAAAAATCTTTTTTTAATCGCTTAGTTACCTAAGCATAGTACCAGAAGTAACACAGCACAGCGCATGAGAGCTGAAAGCAAGTGGGGGTTGATGTCACCAACAGACTTGCGAGGCAAAAATTTGATGCCTTGCCTTGTTGGTTCTCAAAAATATTAAGGGAAAATATGGACCGGACAGTAAAATGGACATTTTTTTAACAGTTCCGCTAAAACAAATTGACTTGACATTTGATATGTGGTTAATACTTTTAGGGCTGTTATCGTTTAATTTAAATTTAATCGTTAACTTTAAAAAAAATAATAATAATAATAATTAATTCATAATTTTAATTAAAGCTGAGAATAAGATTTATGAAATCATTAAACTGAAAATTTCATAAAGTGCTTATACCTTAAGTACATTATTTACTATAAAATAGAAAAATTGTTTAAGATATATTCTTTAATTTTAATAGCTATTTTATTGATTAAAATAATTTTAATCGATAATTTTTTTTTACTGATTAATCGAAAAATTAATAATTAATTTCCGCAGTCCTACTTAGTACATAATAATTAAAAATCATTACGATTTATTTTGTTCGCATGATTAAAAAATAATTTATTTTTATTTTTAATTCGCTGTTTTGGTGGTAGAGAGGTGAACATTGCAGGCGTTTTGATGTCAAATCAGACGACACAAGACAAAAATTTAATGTATTCTCTTGCTGGTTCTCAAATATTGTAAAAATACGGACTCTTAGTTAACCGGTCATCAAAAACAAGCAGTCTTGACAACCTTAATCAAAAGTATCTCACTGCTTTTTGGACCATCAAAACATGTAATGTTCTGTCATTTATTTAGCCAGATACACTCTTTGCATACAATTGACACTATATTTTCTTTTCATCTTTTCCTTTACAGCTTCAAGATATAACTAAAGCTTTGTGTGTCTGTCTCCTCTGGGATAGTTTCTTGATATCTAGGGATTTATGACGAGTGTTCCCTATTCTCAAACTTTAAGTTAATGACTAACAATTTCTGTAAATTATCTCCAGGTATGACTTTTTCTTAGTCAGTCAGTCCGTTAGGCAAGGTACCGTGGCACCAACCAGCTACAATGTTATTTTTGATGACAGTGGCCTGCAGCCTGACCACATTCAGAGACTGACATACAAACTCACACATTTATACTTCAATTGGCAGGTATGTACATTTTTTAAAATAAATGTCAACTTTTAGTTTTAAATCCAGTATTTGTGAGGACAATGAAGTTAATTTTAAAATTGTGAGAAACATATAAACTTAGGATGTCCTATAACATTGGCAGTTAGTGTAAAGACTATAAACTGTCAAACTATTAGTATCTATAAATACGATACATTCTGTTAGCCCTTTCGCCTTTAGGCAAATAATAAGCCACACACCTTATCTCAAGGAAAGCAGAGCATAATTTCAATATACATTTTAAAAATAGAAATAAAAGTCACATTTTAGAAAATAAAAGAAATATGGACAATGTATAATATGATACATTGAATTTATTAGAAAAAAAAAACTGAATGAAATATTTGTATTTTAATGTAAGTGGTGGTGACAGAAGCTGCCATCAAACTGCATGGGATAGTGAGAAACATTTTCTTGTACAAAGTCTAACTAGGCACAAATTACATCCATAAACAATCATGTGACTACAAATGGTTCCAATTCATGTTTAGGGCACTATCTGCAATAAATTCTCTACAAAATACCTGTGGTATTATCCCACTAGCCTACGATGTCTGGCTGGACATATTGGTCTATGCTATTATGAGATATCAATGTCCCAGTAACCAGATCAACTTTCATTTTGAACATGAAATCTCTTTCACCTTCATCATATCTAGTATTACACCCACCCACTGTTATATTAATAATTTCTATTTAAAATTATTATACCCTTTGCATCCCTTAACATCCGCAGAACATAATCAATTACTGAAAAATTGCACAAATTGTTAAAATTTTTACCATAACACAAGACTTGTCCAAAAATAATTTTAAAAACTCAACGGAAGTGAATTTAAAGCTCTTTTATCTGAGAGTTAAAGGTATATTAATTAGTTAAAATGTCAGATCTGCTTAAAAACAAAACAAAATTGGTGATGCCCAGCAAACTTACGTGTCTACCAGTAGGCCCAACGCCCTGCCACTACAAGGGGAACGGGTTTAATAGGTTGTTGATTCTTTACTACCTACCACACAAATACTATTGTCCTAATTTTCCATATTGATAAGACAAAAATGCTAACTTATATGGTAATTTTATCAATTCCTACAAATTGCTAATAGCGCACAAAACAAGATTAGGATTAGGAATTTAAAACTCATTTAAAAAGAATATGCATATTAAAGGAGAACTTTTCAAATTTATCAAATGATTTTACTTTAAGATAAAGAAGAATGTAATAACTAAAATTTAAATTTAAAACATTAATATATTTGCAAAGGATGCTGTGATTGGGTTATAGAGAAGTTGGTCACATATAGATTAAAGTAGATAAGTGAAAAAAGATTAACATTATTATCCTAGAACTATATTGTTTTCAAAGTGATTTCAAAGTAATACCTGGATTAACAAGTTATATATTACATATCTTATTTTAGGGCACTATTCGAGTCCCGGCACCATGTCAATATGCACACAAGCTTGCCTTTTTGCAGGGGCAGTCACTACACAGAGAGTTCTCTGGGCATCTTGCTGACAAGCTCTTTTATCTTTAAATGATATCATGACCTGAAGTTCCTAAAAATTTGTATGAATGGATGAAAGCTGCATCTAGTTCATAATTAATAACATTTTTGAAAATTAGTTTCTTTTATGTATAATCAAATCATTTGTTGAGAATTTTTTTATTATTTTTTTTTTGATACACATTTTATTTGTAAATACCAGGTAGATTTATATTTTTAATAAAATGCATTTATGTCTTCAAAATTCAGACTTTGAAAAAAGCATTCGATAAGGAAAAAAATCAGGGAGATCTCTGAATTTCTTTGTGAATTTCAAAGATAACATGGTTGTTGTATTTGTAAGAAATACTTTGTTGTAAATAGTATGTCTGAAGTGCAAGTGTAGACTAATTTAAAAAATGGCAGCAATCATTACTTCTTTCGTTGGTGAATTACAGCAGTACCTCGAGATACGAAATTGATCCTTTCTCGGGTGGCTTTTGTATCTTGGATTTTTCGTAAAATATAATTCCAAGCCACTCACACTCCACACTTTAAAAAAATATCATGGAAAACTATAAAGTACACATTATAGATTAAACAATGAAAAAGAATTTAAAAAATGAAAAATTATATTCTTACCAGTGAGAATCCTCACCTTTCAAGTTATGGCATTTCGTATGAAACAGTGAACTATATTAAATAAATATGTTCTGTATATACTCAACATGAATTAATTCTAAATAGACGATGACATTTAGTACAAATCAACACTAAACTTAGGGAACATAACTCATATTACTTTCTAATTTTTTGTTTCACCTTTCTTTTTTTTTGCCTCTTTCTACCATCTTCCCAATGTCTCTTAGCAAAATATTTATACAATGAAGTTTTTTTTTTTCTGAAACAAGTCCGGCAAATGTCACGACCTGTTTATACCTTTTCAGTCATGCGATGCCCAATAGTGTCAGCTGTGTGCTTTTATCTCGGAATTTTTTGTACCTTAAAGAATTCGTATCCCGGGGTACTACTGTACTTGCTTTCTAAAAATTCACCTATCATTACATCAAGGCCATCTTAATGTATCTAGTCTAGTCATTAGAGTTTAGATAAGGAATAGGGTACACTGGACTTTCTATTTACATTTAGATAAAATTATAATTAGGGAGGTTGAGTTAAAAACCTGGGCTCTTTGATTTTTTTTGTTTTGAAAATGTGCCTTACCCATTTCAATATCAATGTCATGATCTATCATTTCCAATGTATTTGAATATGTACAGTTTGTTAAGTTATCTTTTGGTTTGAATCTCCTGCAACCCAGAAAAAAAAAATTCAGCTAAAGATTAATTTTAATTAGGTAATATATTTACCTAGTATAACTAACCAAGTCAATTCTATAACACATCTTATTCATCTCCTTCATTCACCTCCAACAAATCTTTTTGATCAGTAGCTGACAGTTATAGGACTATGAAAATGGAGCCTTTGAACAAGCCATTTTCATTGAAAATTTGGAAGAATGACATAATTTTCTTTAGTTTTATCTATTGGTAAATAAGCCACTCTCAAAGTAGTAACCTTAGTAGTGTTAATACTAATACTGATATAGTATCAACCCGACACACACAGTAAAATGTAAGTGCAGTTTAGACAGAGGTGAGGATGGTGTCATTTAACATTATTCCCCAGCAGTTATGGTTTTTTTTCACCACCAACATGATATGGCACAATTTTTGTTGCTTAACTGTTAACTTCATTTAATTTTACTTTCATTTCGCTCCTACTAATGGTGCATAGCACTTTACAACAAAAAATTTTGAAATGACTAAGTAAAATATGAGGTTTTTGCATTGATCCCTAGCAGAAATACTCCTTAAATAATGTATTCAAATTTTCAATGTTAAAATGACTTAAAGAGTTTTATTTGTTGCATATTTTAATTTTTTTGTTGCTAAACTGTTGACTTCATTTAATTTTGCTTCCATTTACCTACTACTAATGGTGCATAGCACTTTACAACACAGGAAATTTCAAAATTTACTGAGGTTGGTGCATTGGTTCCTAGCAAAAATAACCATGTATAATAATGTATGTTTAATTGAACAATGTTAAAATGACTGCAGTTTTATTTGCCTCACAAACTTTGTTTCTTATTTGAACAAATTAAAGGATTCTAGTTACATTTTCTGTAACTGGGAGTTACAGTACTTATAGTATGAGTTGATGTTCAGAAATGAGCTTCATTTTGAAAAATTGTTAACAAACTTAATAAAAAGTTATCATCAAGTTTATTTCTTTGACTTCGTTTTATTTAAAATTATTTTTATTAGCAAATTTATTCTTTATCCACATGAAGTTATAGATGATTGGTAACTGTTAGCTGTTTACTAACTATTGACCTTTAATTTTTAATTAAGGCTGTAGTTGCTGGCTTATAAAACATAACTCCCCCAACTACCTTAGTTATGCTCATTGTTTCTCTTAAATATATTGATCAATTATAAATAAAGATCTCACAACCTGTAATTTAATTGTTTACATTTGAAAAATAATTTTGAATGAAAATTGAACTTCATAATAATTAAAAAACCTCGTAAAAAAACAAGTTTTTGACTATAAATCCTTTATATACGAGACATAACTATAATACGCAGCGCAAGAAAATTGTTTGAGTTATGTATCCTAAAACATTTAATATAATGCGCACTGATTTAAAAAGTATTGTTTTTTTTGTCAATATAATACTCACCTTACTGCGTGACAGGAAATTAAATACGAACCACAACACACTAGCACAAAAATTAAATTTACATAGAAATATCTAAAAATTCAATAATTTAATACAGTACACTTGATGATCTGAAATTTTGATACATTATTTTTATCATGATCTGAAATTTTGATACATTACATTGGCACAAGTCTGCCTGCAAAATTTCAGCTCGCCAGCACACATTCAAGCAAACTAGTATAACTGTATATAAGTAATTTTAACCATAGCCAACATTTCGAAGAAATATTGAGAAAACATCCTGTGTATACAATACATGAAATTTCTATCAGTAAACACACCTGTCCTGCCAACGACAACAAAGCTGAACAAATCAATCCAGTTTATTCTGCATTCAAGCAAGGCCTCAGACACCACAAGTGAATATAAAGAATTTTAAAATATAAAAAAATCGTAAAAAACACAATTTTGACTATAAATCCTTTATATACAAGACATAACTAAAAGAATGTACATTACAATAGGCATCGCGTGACAATGCAAAAATATTATTTTTATTTATGTCACAAATACATACAGGATTTATAGTAAAAAAAAACACTTCCACAGTGTGTCTGCTAAATTTCAGAACGATTTGATCACGGGAAAGTGTTAATAAAAGCACAGTTAACATAGTGGGCACTACAAGATAGATTAGCAATTTACATTTACAGATCGGGAAACTATTTTACACAAGTATCGTCAATATAATACTCACCACACTGCGCAGCAGGGAAGTAATTTTAAAAAAAAAAGGTCGTTCAATATAATACACTCCACGACACTATCACAAAAATTAACATGATACATAGAGGTAAATAAAATAATATAAAAATTCAATAATTTAATTACAGTACATTCGACGAATCTGAAATTTTGATAACTCATTTTTATCATCAGCACAAGTCTACATTATAGTAATGCTAAGTTTCAGCTTGTGAGGAAGTGGGTTTTAAAAAATTTCCAAAGTTTTTTCTACAACCAAGCAATCAAGGGCTCAACCAGACACCAGGAGATTATATAAAGGATTTAAAAATAGGAATCTCGGGCCTAGAAGTATAACATGTAGAAAAGACATAAAAAATTTATTAAAATCTTTTAGAAAAAATGTATTTTAAGGAAGCACTACGTGAGCATAGCAAAAAAAAAAAAAATTAATTACAAAAAGCTGCAGAGTGAATGTAGTTTGACATTGATGTCAGATATGATAAATGCTTCTGTTTGATTTGTAAAATATATATATATA
>MUZC01004427.1:374138-424728 GCA_002072015.1 Radix auricularia | reverse complement strand
CCCCCCCCCCCTTCTCGCGGCGCACGAATACAAATCCAATAATGATAATAAACAAATTATTTACATTTTACAGCAAGGGGAGGTAATAAGTAAATAAGAAAACAACAAGATTCAAGGGAAGCAACTATCCTTCATAGCAACCGGAAGAGACGCGACGCTGCGGTCAGAGTAATCCGTTTTAGCCTAACTTCCAGCTTCCTTAAAGGTGCTCATCAAATGTAAAAGATTATTTATACCAGGTTAATGTCTATTTATTAGAGTTTTGAATGTTGACAATGTGTTGGTTGTCATGGTAACCCATTCCAGGACTGACCAAATATAAGATTTTGTGTGGGAGGAAGAGTAAAGTGGATAGTTATGGCTGTAAGTTACGACTATAAGTAGGACGTTTAACCCTTTATGCCCCCGCTCCCGGTACAGCGGGTTTGCTGCAGTACAGCTACGTGGATTGGTTTAGTCTTGCCTGTAACAGCCAATCAGATGTTTCGTTACGTAAGGAGTTTATCCAAGATGTCTGCTTCCATATTGAACCTGTGTTTACACCGAGTTTGTGACGAAAATTTTTATTTTTTGATCATGAATCGTGACGACCTTCAACCTGGTCCATCTGGGACATAACATCAACGTACCTCCTAGTTCTCAACACAACAAGTTATTAATTTTGTAAAGATTTGTCAGAATTAGATGGTGATAATGATGCCGACTACCCTGATAGTGATTTGGAGGATTCAGATGGGGATAAAATGAGACAGATAATGAAAGTGTGTCGAGGGGCATGTCTCTAATGACTCAGGTGATGTAAATCTAGGTCATGCTAATAAAGATGGTTGGAATAAACAATATTTTGCCAATGATACTCACTTTGATGACTCAGGGTGCGGACATAAAAATCTTCCTGCACATTTGAATACAAACTCTCACGCTATTGACTTTATTAGCCTTTATCTGGACAACAAATTAGGGGACAATTTTGTTGACAAAACAAACTTGCAAGCAACTCATATAAAGGAAGCAAAACCAAATTATCACTACGGGAAGAAATCCAAAGAACCTTTGACAGCACAAATAAATCTGTGTGTTGTATGCTCCTGTAAATTTCAGCTGTCAAGTCTTCAGTTCGCTGGACCCAGTGTGACCGCTACTTGTGTGTAAAGAGAGGGAGCACCTGCTGGACCTAGTGTGACCACTACTTGTGTGTAAAGAAAGGGAACACCTGCTGGACCCAGTGTGACCGCTACTTGTGTGTAAAGAGAGGGAGCACCTGCTGGACCCAGTGTGACAGCTACTTGTGTGTAAAGAGAGGGCGCACCTGCTGGACCCAGTGTGACCGTTACTTGTGTGTAAAGAGAGGGAGCACCTGCTGGACCTAGTGTGACTGCTACTTGTGTGTAAAGAGAGGGAGCACCTGCTGGACCCAGTGTGACCGCTACTTGTGTGTAAAGAGAGGGAGCACCTGCTGGACCCAGTGTGATCGCTACTTGTGTGTAAAGAGAGGGAGCATCTGCTGGACCCAGTGTGACCGCTATTTGTGTGTAGAGAGAGGGAGCACCTGCTGGACCCAGTGTGATCGCTATTCATGTGTAGAGAGAGGGAGCATCTGCTGGACCCAGTGTGACCGCTACTTGTGTGTAAAGAAAGGGAGCATCTGCTGGACCCAGTGTGACCGCTATTTGTGTGTAGAGAGAGGGAGCACATGCTGGATCGACTGGCAACTAAAGTTGAATTTTGGTGCTAGAGTTCAGGTAGACCTATTCTTTTACTTGCATGTTTAATTTCATGTTATCATTCATGGTTTCTCCTCAGTGGTCAATCAATCATGATGTATTGTAGAATAGGCATAAAATGCTCAGGGTCCCAGAAGGAGGGTAAAATTAGGCACAGAGGGGGTCAGGGCTCAAAGGGTTAATGTTGACAGATGTGCTTGCTAGTGTTTCTAGTGTTTGAAGTACATGAAATTGACTGATATTTCAAATCCAGTGTATGGGGTCAAGAACATGGCGGCCATCATCCAACTCCAAACAATATTACAAACATTATACAGACAACAGTGATTAAGATAAAGGAAACTAGTTATGAAACTTAAACTTAAAATAAAAAGAACAGGCCAATGCACACACACAAAAAAAAGATAATAAATTTCAAAATGAAGATTGCTGTAATGTGTGTTACATGATTGCTGTAATGTGTGTTACATGATTGCTGTAATGTGTGTTACATGATTGCTGTAATGTGTGCTACATGATTGCTGTAATGTGTGCTACATGATTGCTGTAATGTGGAAAAATGATAGTGGAAAAATGAAAGTGGTAAAATGATAGTGGTAAGTGCAAATGATTACAAAACGAAAAAAAACCCCAAAAAACTTAAATTTCTTTATAAGTAAACGGAGGCTAACTCAAATGAAACAATGAAAGAAAAACAACAGCATTTGGAATTTCTTTAAGGCCATCTTGTCATAAAAATGATACTGTAAATTCAGACAGCGGATATCATAACCAACCATTACCTGGCACATTCAAAGACAAAATTTATTTAGTCAGGTGCATTCCCACAGCAGCTTACCTTCAAATGATTTAAAACATCTGACAACAGGTGGTGCTGTGCCCTGACTTGATTTCGACTGCGCTTCAACTTGAAGTAATGTTTGACAGATCGGAGTCTCACTATCCCATTGCGCCTGTACTCTTGCAATTTTGATATGTCCAATTTGAGCTGCTTCTCATCTGTGTTAAAATGAGTAATGATTGGAATAAGGTTCACTTGTCTGCCAGGAATTTACTACAGGCAGGAAAACAAAGTAAATGAAAATGGCCATAGCTTTAGCGGAGAATGCTTAATGATCTATTTCTTGCAGCTTTATAAATTGAAGAAACCTTAAAAAAAAACCAAAACAAGCAAAAGTCTAGTCCCTGTTTCTTTCTAAAACATTCAGCCACATCAAACCACCTTAAGGTGTTGAATTCTCTTTTATTTATCTTCCAAAATGCTTGGCTAAATAGATTGACTTACAAAGAAGACTCTCCAAGTATTTGTCAAAAGTAATGGAAGGAAACAGCCGCATAAATGGACGCATGTAGTCAAAGGATAAACATAAATCAAAGCGACGCTTGAGCATTCCTGAGTTGAAATAAAATAATGACTATAGAATCATTAAAAATAATGACTTTAGAATCACTAGAAATAAAGACTTTATAGAATCATTGAAAATAATGACTTTATAGAATCATTAAAAATAATGACTTTAGAATCACTAGAAATAAAGACTTTATAGAATCATTAAAATAATGACTTTATAGAATCATTAAAAATAATGACTTTAGAATCATTAAAAATAATGACTTTATAGAATCATTAAAATAATGACTTAAGAATGATTAAAAATAATGACAAATCACATTTAAACCAATGAAGCCATTGAGAAAATTTCATGACTAAAAAATGAAAATATATTAGGAACTCTTTAAAAAAAAAAAAACAATTGCTCCTTTATTAGTTACATATACAGTTTTAAAACTGCATTAAAAATAAAATTATGTTCATTTCATCCATTTAAACATTCAAAAGATTATAAAAAACACTTACCATACCATTTCCTGAGATTTATGAGGCCGTTGTCCCGTACTATACTAAAATAAGTTTTAAAAATAATTATTTGTAACAGACTTGTAGAAATGTGTATATAATATAAAAATTCATGCCCAGTTTGTATATGTAAGAGGGTGTGGTGGTTGCAGATTGCTAGGGGTTTTCATGGCAGGATGGAAGAGAGTTAAATCAGTAAAGAATAAAAGATGATTGCTGCCCTTTACCTTATATTTATATCATTGTTAATTTCTAATTGCTATAAGATAGCCAGACTGTAAAATTTGTAATATTAGTAATCTATCAAATGATAATATACAACCAAATTTCAGCATTTAGTAAAAAAAAGATAATTAATGACCTTCCTTTGCTTGCCTAATTACAGGAGTAAAATGTTGTTATCACGCAAATCTTTTCATAGTTCATTTTGTTTAAATTGGTGTGGAAAAATTGATTTTTTGTTGTTTCAGATAAATTTCAGCGAAAAACTCTAGGGCCATTTAAAATCTAGCTGCTAAATCATTGCAGTTACAAGATTACTGTAATATCTTAAAAACTCTGACCCACATGATTGAAAGAAAGATTCATTTTTAAAATTACTTTTTCTTTTTAAATCCTATGCCAAAGCCAATGAATAAGCCTGTCTTATATTTTATTATTTTTGTTTAACTTTAGGGTTCCTTTCTTCTAAATTAATTTAAGAGTTTAAACAAAAAATGCCCATACCCTGGAATGACTTTGTTCTAACTTTTTATTGCTATCATCGTAGCGCTAACCTTTAGCCACAGGTCTTGCTTATATAGATTTGCAGATGATTCCAGAGTACAATAAGTAACCTGATCTCAACCTGGATCATAGCAATCAATTTTGACTAATTTATATTAAACAACTAAGAAAGTATAGCTCTGTATTATGTATTACCGTTTTCTTCTTTGTCTCTCAATCAGGCAGTTTCTGTAAACCTCCAAGGCAGCAAATTTTAAATCTAAAAAAAAATTAAAAAATTACATGATAAAAATATTTTTTTACATAAGAGTAAGATAATTTTAATTGAAATATTTTAATATGGGAGGTGGATATACATTATGTCAGTGTCAGGGGAGGTGACAAGAGCTACCACTAATATGGATATACATTATATCAGTGTCAGGGGAGGTGACAAGAGCTACCACTAATATTGATATACATTATATCAGTGTCAGGGGAGGTAAAAAGAGCTACCACTAATATGGATATACATTATATCAGTGTCAGGGGAGGTAAAAAGAGCTACCACTAATATGAATATACACTAGATTGTGCCAGGCGCCGTGGCGCCTGCGGCGCCCCCTTTTTTTGGGCGCCTACGGCGCCAACCTTTTTTTTAAAGACCAACTAACTTGTCCTTTTTTGATAAATACGAATTATTAAACTTTCTGAAATGTACGCAAAGTATTTATTTAATAATAATAATAGGGGTTGTATTTTGCGTACCGATGCACACCAAACAATGACGTCATCATATTAAATATTTTTACAGCGCTCATCAACACACGATTTTTCAACTAAACTAACTGCTGTAGACTGTCGTACATCGCTCCTCAGCGTTTCAACTAAACTAACTGCTGCAGACTGTCGTACATCGCTCCTCAGCGTTACGTTACAAACATACAGAACCACACCACTGGGTGTTTATATGAATATACATTATATCAGTGTCAGGGGAGGTGTGGGTAGGGTGTCTTTAATTTGCATGTAAACAACTAAAATCTATAGGTTTTAAATATTTTACACACTGACTTACATTTGTTAAAGGTAAATGTATAAACAAGTCATAGATTATAACTTTATTTTAAATCTTTTACCCAGACTTCTCAAAATTTGTATGGATAAAATTTGTATGGATTTTATTCTGATGCTTTATTCAGCTATCCATATATATATAATTCACCAAAGTGAGTATGTGCAAACAAGCATGCTGAATGACTCTCTCTGGGGTCGACCAATCAGTCTATGGTCTCAAGACCAACAATGGTTCTTGCGTTCACTTGCCTTGTTAATTCACAGAACAACATGTGATTTGTAGAGTACTGGTTATCACGTCCACCTCACACATGGAAGGTCCTGGGTTCCTCCCCACCGACATTCACTCACGTTTTGATTTCTTTGTGCTGTATTTTATGTTCGCTCTATGCACTATCCACAAGCAAGTCTGCAGCATACGCTACGCCGTATCTAGTTATTATTATTGTAGAAAAGACATAATTTAAAGAAAACAATACTTTTCTTACCCCTGTATAAAATCTTATCATCTTCTTCCTCCCCTTGCATTGCCTTATCTTCATCATCTTCTTCGCCAAAGTCCATATTACAAATCTCCATCTCTACAAAATTGTCATATTCCATATTGAAGTCACTTCTTGCAGCAGAGTAGCCTCCCATTTCTACCCACAAACAAGTTCCTTCAGCTGGCCGAGGTGGATTTTCAGATACTCAGATGAAATAAATATATATAAGATTACAATTTTCAGACGACTAGGTGAAATAAAAAATATAGTTAAGATTATAATTTTCAGATACTTGGGTCAAAAAAAAAAAAATTAAGATTATAATTTTTCAGATACTTGGGTCAAATAAAAAAAATTAGGGCTGTTATCGATTAATTTTAATTTAATCGTTGACTTTTGAAGAATTACCAAAAATTAATCAATAATTTTGATTAAAGCTAAAAATAAGATTTATGACGTCATCAAACTATAAATTTCCAGGGAAGTAACAAAAACAGGCAATTGACATATATTTATTTAAATATTTATAGTTCAGTATAATGTCAATGAATTTAAATTTTGTTATTGTTAATTAAGTAAAAACAGTGTTTCATTTTTGTAATCATTTTCCTTATAAAAACAGCTTAATTTAAACTTTACACTTTAAAAGTCTTTTTTTTTTCAATGGAGAAGTTTGTAAATAAAAAAAGCAAACTATTATTTATTATTATTATAATTAATTATTTATTTACAAATATAATTTTACTCACTATTTTATCGATTACAATAATTTTAATCGATAAAAAAATTACCGATTAATCGAGAAATTAATAGTTAATTTCCACAGGCCTATAAAAAATATGTTAAGATTATCAGGTGCTGACAGATTGTGAGTTATGTAGATGAGGTGTTTCAGACATTTTGTTTAAAAACATGAACAGATAAATTAATATGTAAATTAAATGAAATAAAACTATCAACATGACATCAAGCGTGATACGGAATGAATCAAATTTTATACCACTTTGATACAGTATTTAGGTCACATAAATACATAATATTTTTTAACATGCAAAAAAGAAATATTTATTCTTCAGCAAATTCTTAGTAGATAAAGAGAAACATATACAACACTTAAATAAATGATAAAATATGCTAATTTTAGTTCTATAAAAATAGTATCTTAGACCTGAGATAGCACTTTTGAACAAGCATTTTTGATGTGTTTAAGAATTTTCATGCTAGTGCTACAATCAGAATATATTTAATTAAAATACATCTGCCTATATAACCATTTCATACATTTGAAGGTAACTGGAGCTCCTTTGTTGATGCACTCTGGGTCTTGAAATTCTGAGAAAATAAAAGATTAAATAAAAGGTAAATCATTTAAATGGAATATAGTTGAACATTTCAAGGGAAACATGTCCTGTTTATAGACTGAAGACTTAGTCAAATCAAATACAATTTTCTGCCAGAATAGGTTATCAATGAATAGAAGAAAACATCATAAATGTTATCAGTCTTAAGATTCCTAAAACTTTTAAATACTTTGAAATTATTAAAATATCTTTTAGAGAATGTGATAAATTTTATGAAGTGCTGAAAAATATTACTGAAAATAAACATCACTTAAAAATATGTGTATTTTAAAAGATAAAAATAATTATAAAACAAGGCTCAGCATTGATTCTTCATCATTCAAGTATTTATGAAAATTACTAAAATTAGTAAGGTGAAGTGAAGAATCATACCTGGCAATGGCAGCTGAGGATTATCAACGTAGCAATTCATGTAATGTCTTTCACACTCAAAGGCTGATTTTGTTCTCATTCTACTGGAGACTGCTGGCCTATTGAAAATAAAAATCTAATATTGAAATCTAACTTCACAATAGTTTACGATCTGCAAAAAAATAGTCAACACTTGATGGATGGAACTAAGTTGGTTAAGACAGCTAGTTTTTGTAGACCGGTAGAACGCTAAAAAAAAAAGACCGGTTAACCGTCAGTCTGTATTTTTACTTTTTTTGTGAACCAACAAGAGAATGCATGTAATTTTTGCCTTGCGTCGTCTGATTTGACATCATGGCACCCCTAATGTACCTACTCTAGTGTTGCTGTCAAAACAGCGAAAAAAATAATAATTAACTTTTGTTTCATCAAAACGCCAGAACAATTTAATTTTATGTATTAAAAGGACTGGTTAACTGTTGAACAAAGACAGTTTTACTGTCCGGCCCTTATTTTTCTAATTTTTTTGAGGACCAACAAGAGAATGTATTAAACTTTCGCCTCACTGCGTCTGATGGTGACATCAAAACTCACGTGACGGCACAACTAGCTTGCGTTCGTTCAGCTGTCATGAGCTTTGCTCCTTTTCCAAAGAACATGAAATAAATTTTTTGAAAACATCAAATTTAATACTCATTTGGTAATTTTAAGTAAAAAGCCTTTAGCAGGAAAACTGTTGATATAAGACTGAAACTGTACTGTGTCAGGCGTATCTTTCCTCTTGTAATATAATAGTAACAATCTGTGCCTTAACCGTTGTTTACATTTTGACATTACCACCCTGTGTGGTTCTATACTTCATCAACTAAACAATTTTTAAAAAAAACGCTCTCGATCCGCACTCCACTAACAGTGATGACGTGAATTTTTATATTATTAATAGACCGGCATATTAAAAAAACGCTTTGATGTCACAGATGCTTGCATATTGGCTCTGCTATTCTGCCGTAACTCAACAAAAAATTAACTCGCGGTAATATGCTAATACCAACTAAATAAAATTACGGTTAACCGTCCTGATTAAACGGGACCCGTCAACCAGTTAACCATTAACAACTTTAGATGACACCATAAATGATTCAAAATTATATTCAATGTACAGTTTGACTCAATTTGTGAGCAAACAGTTTTAATCTTTGTTGATCCTCATTCTGTTTCCTCATGTAAAGGGAGTGTTAATTTTTGTTTAGTTGTTTTATTCTCTGTCTTAAATTAAATAAGTTTAAACGTTCTTCATAACACACTACATAATTTTAAATATACACTCCTTGTCATGGTAAAAATTAAACCTTCACTTATCTATCATTAAGCTTAAGTAAATTAAGCATTTTCTTTAATCCTACCAGTTCCCAAATCCATATTCTTGAATGGCATCTAGCAATCGCATCTCTTCAGAAGCTGTCCAACTTGCCTCATAAAGAGGAAAATCAAATTTCTGCAAAGATAAAAGAATATGATTTCTCTTAGTTCAGTTTAACGTTTAAAGCCCATTAGGTTTTTGTTAAAACTTCCGCCTCATTCCTGTATTGCAATCAACTGGTTAAAAAATTCAAAAAAAATTGCGTAAAATTTATTTATATTATTATAGTCATACTGACTTCATCTTTTTGGATAAGAATGGTTATCTAACGTATCTAAATGACCGTCTTGAGTGTAATACTGATGTTAACTGTAGTTTAGTAATGTACTATTTTTATAATAAAGTATAACAAAATTGCATCTTAAAAAAACCTGTAAAAACTACCAAAAAAAAAATTTGCGTAACGAGCGAGGGAAACGGCCATCATTGCCGGTAGTCGAAAACACCATTTTTCATGCACTGAAGAGTTTTCATTTTCTGTAATTTTGTTTAACCGTGCTTTGGTAATAGCGACTAGGCGCGCATTACAGCGCTTTGTCAATTTAAAAGTTAATATTTAAATTTGTGTACCAGTAATGAAAGTTTAAAAACTAGGGCTGGTAAAAATTTTTATTTAATAATTAATTAACAATATACCAGCCATGATCACAGAATCTGTATCGCTGATGAGCATATTACAGCTGTCAATAGCAGTTCAAAAAGTTCAAAATAACTAAATAAAACAAAAAAAAATTCAAATACCTGTTTTTGCTACTTCTCTTGAGATGTTTGACTTTAATCCAAATTAATGATTAATTCATTAAAGTAATCGTTACTTTTTCAAAAGTTAATGATTAAATGTAAATTAATCGATACCAGCCCTATTTAAAACATTACTGTTTTGTTTTATCATGATTTTTTAAGAACATGATATCCAAGTACATGATTAAACATTAATCATAACTTAAACTTTAATTTACCACAACACAGTAAGGGTGGTCATTTTCATGTTCTCCCAATTCAACGCCATATGAGAAACAGCGGGCACACAGCTCCACATTAGGGTGACACTTGATGCATCGAATCCAAGGTACTTCTAGTGGAACACTGCAAGACTGGCATGTTGTTCTAAATATGTCAGGATCTTCACCTTGAAATTGTAAGGAAGTCATTTCCATTTATCCCTAACCTGCATTATTAATAAAAAATGAAATTTGTTTATTAATTTATAAAACTTAATTAAAAAAAATTCTTAATACTAATAATGTAAACAACAAATCAGCAAATAATAAAGTCAGTAGTTTTGGTAGACAAAGGTGAAGTTAGGATAAGTCTTAAGTGATAGTGATAATATTAATATTACTAGCAATTTACCCGCGCTTTGCTGCGGGAAGATGGAGTATTAGTGATGAGTTAGTGAGTGCATAAAAAATATATTTGGGCCCCCAGCGCCCACCAAGGGATATTTTAAATATTATTTCACCTGCTGCCATCGTGGAAGTGTATTTAAAAAAAAACTACGTTTTATGCGTTAACTATTTGGGATATAGGAAAAATAGTGCTTTTCAATGTGTATATAGCACATATTTGGAAAAAACACGTTTTTGAGGTCCCGGCCCCAATGAGTGTGAATTTTAAAATTATATTACGCTAATTTTCGTCGTGAAAGGGAAACCAACAACTTCCTAGTGTTTTATGCCTCTACCTACATGGGGAATGGGAGAATTAGTGATTTTTACATTTTATATAGTTAATATTAGGAAAAAACTACATTTGGGCCCCCAGCCCACAGTAATGGATGTTTTAAATAGTTGTTCACCTGCTACCAATCGTGGAAGTGTAGTTAATAAACCCCCAAAGTTTCATGCATTTGCCTAGGAGAATTATTGATTTTTATAGCACGTATACGTTTTTATGTTGGGCCCCGGCCATCATGAGTGTGCATTTAAAAATTATTTTACGCCAATTTTTGTCGTTTTGAGGGTACCCAACAACTTCCAAAACTTTTATGTTTTAACCTACACGATGAATTACGGAATTTGTGATGAGTCGGTTTTTAATATAAGAAAAAAATATATTTGGGCCTCCGGCCCCCTGTGAGTGGAAATTTACCATTCTCTTTCTCCAACTTTCATCGGGAGATTGTACTCAACAACTTCCAAAAGTTTCATGCTTCTACCTAAATGGAGAATGGGGGAATTAGTGATGTTCACTTTTTATTTAGTTTATATTAGGAAAAAAACTACATTTGGCCCCCCGGCCCCCAGTAAGAGATATTCTAAAATATGTTTTCATCTACTACCATCGTAAAAGTGTAATTATCAATTCCCCAACGTTTCATGAGTCTACCTACTCGAGAAATAAGAGAATCAGTGATTTTCAATTTTTATAAATCTCATATAGGAAAAAAAGTTTTTGGGGCCCCGGCCCCCATGAGTGTGTAATTCAAAATTCTTTTACACCAACATTTGCCCTGAGAGGGTATTTAACAATTACCCAAAGTTTCATGCTCCTACCTACACGGAAAATTTGAGAATTAGCGATAAGTCGGTTTTTAATATAAGAAAAAATATATTTGGGCCCCCGGTGCCCAATTAGAGGGAATTCTAACATTCTTTTTGCCAATTGTCGGGAGGTTGTACTAAAAAAAAAATTCAAAAATTTCATGCTTCAACCTATATGGGAAATAGGAGAATTAGTGATTTTCAATTTTTACATAGGTCATGTTTAAGACCCGGCCCCCATTAGTTGGAAATTTAACATTCTCTTTTTCAAATTATCATCGGAAGCATGTACTGAATTTTTTTTACAAAGTTTCATGCTTCAAACTATACGTGAAATAGGAGAATTAATGATTTGCAGTTTGTAAATAGCTCATACAAGGGGAAAAAAGTTTTATGGGGCCCCATTATTTTTGGGCTCCCGTACCTCTATGAGTGGGCATTTAATATTCTCTTTCGCCAATTATCATTGGGAGATTGACCTCAACAACTTCCTAAAATTTCATGCTCTCAAACTACATGGGGAATGGAAGAATTAGTGATTTTCATTTTTTAAATTTGGGCCCCCAGCCCTCCAGTAAGAGAAAATTTAAAAATTATTTCACCCGCTAGCATCGTGAAAGTGTATTTATCAACTCCCCAACATTTGATGAGTCTGCCTACTCGGAAAATAGGAGAATTGGTGATTTTCAATGTTTATATGGCTCATTTAATGAAAAAATCGTTTTCGGGGCCATAGCCCCCATGAGTGGGAAATTTAATATTCTCTTTTTCCAATTATCGTCGGAAGCATGTACTCAAAACATTTCTTAAGTTTCATGCTTCTACCTACACGGGAAATAGATGAATTATTGATTTTCAATTAGTATATATAACTTAAATAAGGCAAAAACAGTTTTGGGGCCCCGGCCCCCATTAGTGTAAATTTCAAAATTCTTTTTCGCCAATTTTTGTCGTAAGAGAGTCCCCAACAACTTCTTAAAGTTTCATGCTTCTATCTACACGGGAAGTTGGAGAATTAGTGATGTAGGCAAAAAAAGTAAAATAGTAAAATAGTAGTCAGTGGCCTAAAACTTAATTTTTAATATCAACTATACTAATACTTTACATTATATTATTTGTTAAACTTTGTACTTTGTAGTATAGTAAGAGTAGATGAGTATTTCAAAACCGTGTGGGAATAATTTTCTACATTATCTGCATGGTCAAACCGTGGGAATAATAATAATGTTCGACATTCGTCAACACCGTGCCAATGACGCTTGCCTTATTTAATTTGGTAAAAGCGAAGTATGTCGACCGTGACGTCACTGTCATGGTGGCCTTCTTTGTTGTTATAGCACGTCCTTTAAAAAGCTTTAAAATTCTATAGTGACTACAGCTATACTATACCTAACCCAATCCCTAAAACCTTCAATTTTCCGAAAATTCTAAAGCTATATACTATTACTATATTATACCTAACCCAAACACCTTCCAATTTTTAGAATCCTTTTAGAATTTATAGAACTTTCTTTTCCAGCCATAGGTAGCGTCGTGACATCACGGTCGGCATACTTCGCTTTAGCCTTTAATTTATATATTAATAATTAAAAATTCTGATTATCTGATTATGATGTTGCAATGCAGTGCAGGGTAAAACCTATTTCTCCGACCGGGCCGACCTTATCGGCGGCCATCTCGTTGCTATGGCACGTCACCGGCCCGAAAAAATAGTGCGAAAATTCTAAAGCTATACCTAACCCAAACCCTAAAATTAAAATAACAACTATCCTTCATAGCAACTGGAAGAGACGCGACGCTCCGGTCGGAGATATAGGTTTTAGCCCAGTGCAGTTTATTGTGAGTTTATGTAAAAGTAAATGTAGTGCACTTTACTTACTTAGACTTTTTTTTACTTTTTGACTTTAGACACGAAACTTGGGGCAGTTGGGTTAGAGTTAGTCTTCAGTTTCAGATTCAGTGTTAGTACACATCAGTACAGTGTACAGTGCCGCACTGTATATCGAGTATTTACAATTATCGAGGAGGTGCTAATGCCGATTTAGCTCGCTCAATGATAACGTATTTCGAAAACACTGCTGAAAAATGTGTGGCCAGTGGCCAAATATTTTTAAAATAAAACTACGAATCAACACAATTTAGGCTTTACTATTTGCCGAAAACAAGTACTTTTTTCGAGATAATCCTGATTGAACCTATTTGAAACGAATTTCTCATTGAAATTAATTAAATAACTTAAAAAAGTAATCTCACACAATCTCTTTTTTCTTTAGTACTTACCAAAATAAATAAATTATATAACCTATTATTTATTTTAAAAAAACACTTAAGTTCATCATTTGCATTTATTATTTATTTCAGCTTTCTTTTCAGTTTTTCATTTCCCACTGGGAAAAAGCTTTGACTTGGGGCTTGAACTTACAAATTTAAAAAAAAATAATTTTTTTTTGCACATATTTAAACTTTCATAATCAAAACAATCACAAAATTTGTCATTAAAGACTTAAGTTTTAGACAATATTCCTTAGTGATTTTAATTATTGTGCAGTCATTTAATTTTTTTGGATAACATACATTTCCAGTGACCAGGGCCGGCCTAAGGGAATTGGAGGCCCTAGGCGAAGTGAATTTGGTGGCCCTAAATGTAATACAAAATAAAAATAAATATGGAAAGATCCTTGAATTCTTGTGCAAGGCTGCTAGTAATGATGATACTAATCGGAGGCCCAAGACTGCTGCCTAGTTTGCCAGTGTCTAAAGCCGGCCCCACTAGGGAACATTTAAATTGTAAATTAAGCAACACGTTAAAAAATCTTTTATAATGATACATAATACTAAAAGTATTGATATGTTCAAATAATACGCACTGCGCAACAGACCAATGTGCCCAATCGAGGGCTGTAGTGAAACTCCAGCGACCCAAGGAGATCAACTATAGCAGACGGCTGCGCATAGTATATAGAGATACATCGAGATGAACAAAAAATTCATTAATTTAATTACAGTACTTTCGATCGATCTAAAATTTTGATACAATGCATTGTTAGGTGACACGAGCCTATGTGCAAAATCTCAGCTCGATAAGATCGTGGGGGCCACGATAGATAGAGTGAGAGAGAGAGAGAGAGAGAGAGGATAGAGAGAGAGGATAGAGAGAGAGGATAGAGAGAGAGAGGATAGAGAGAGAGGATAGAGAGAGAGAGAGGGGGAGAGAGAGAGGATAGAGAGAGAGAGAGAGACACAGAGAGAGAGAAAGGAGAGAGAGAGAGAGAGAGAGAGAGGAGAGAGAGAGAACGACAAGACAGCGCGGTTAAAAAAAAAGAAAGGATTCACGAATGATTTTTGCATGATTTTATGTCCTTTAGATTTCTCATTTCCTTGATTTAGCTGAGAGCCATCCATAATTGACGTGACCCACCTATGGGGAAGGGAGATCAACACATTTGTGACGATGTGTGAAGAGGGGGAGGGGGTGTTGGTGTTTGAGATATGTGACGTTACATCAAAACTCGCAACTTGAGATAAAACGTCTACCTATTAAATTTGATTTCTTAAAATTTATTTTTTATGAATTTTAATGGCTTCACGCGTGTTACGATATTAGAGTGCAACATTACACTATTAAATGTATAATTACATGACCAAAAAAAAAGTGTTTTGAAAATGCTCTTTTTGAAATAGGAAATAGAGATTTATGGGGGGTGGGGTGGGTCAAAGCATTGTGACGTCATATTGAAGGAGAAAAAAAAGGGGGGGGGTGTAAGTTTATATGATGACACGTGACGAATAGGGAGGAGGGAGGGGGAGTGAAAAATCAGACCAAATTGCGTGACATTATTAATAGACAGCCTCTGATCCCGAGAAAACGATAATGGAATATTTTTAATTGAGAGATAATGTTATGTCCATGAAAAAACTAGTTTACATAATTATTATATTAGATAGTTTATATTATTTTTTACAATAATGGACAATGTAGTTAACATTTTTTAGATTTTTTACAAGTTCTTTTATTTAAACTGCTTGTTGTGACCAACCAATGGATAACTGCCTCATTATATGCGTGTTAAGAGAATGTCATTAAAATAAAAATAATACTAATAATAATATAAATAAAATTTAAATTAAAAAAAAAAAAATTATAAAAAATAAAACCAACATTTAATTCATTTTACATTTTTCACAGGCCAATTAATTAGTCTTGCTTCTAATTCCGTCGCATAATTACAATGTATTTGTTTACATTTTTGTAACAACGGTTATTTTCAAATAAATATTAACTATTGTAAATGTAGCTTGAAAGCTAAAATCACGACTGTTGAAATTATTGGTTCTAGATTACCTCCATTGATCTGCAACAGTTTATGGGAAGAAAAGGGGATGTAACCGCAGTCATTAAACTAAAAACGAATTGCTATCGTTTCGCTGTCTTGAAGTTTTATTGATTTAGTCATCAATTATATAATATTTTTTAAAAAAGTGCGTGTTTGTGTGTGTGTGTGTGGGGGGGGGGTGACACTGCAAACATCAAAGCCAAAGAAATCTTTTTGAAAAACCGCACCATCATCTTCGCGGACCCTGAGACTAACAACATATTTCCCTCCCCACCCTTCATTGTATTTAGGAAGGACACAAACCTGCGCGACCTATTGTTTCAAAGCCACCTTTCTAATTCACCCAACCATCTGGGAACTTTACCATGCGGCCTCCGCCGTTGTAAGACATGTTCTTTTGTTACACAGATGGACCAGATTGTCTTCTCTAAGGAGCTATTTAAGATTAGGGATGGCTTTGTTTGCACTAGCCGCAATGTGGTCTACACCATTGTGTGTATGCGCTGCTCTTTAAAACACATAGGTGAGACTGGGAGGTTACTCTCTTGTCGCATCGCAGAACATGTACGTGCGATTACACAAGACAAACAATGTCCTGTCTCCCAAAACTTCAATGGACGCGACCATATGGGCGTCGATGACCTGGCTGTTACCGCCATGGTTTCTTGAAGAAACACACCCAGGAGGGTCAGTCTGCAGAATAGACTAATCCAAAAGTATGGGACTCTTGCACCACATGGGATCTTCTTCTTCTTCGTTCTCAAAATCTTTTAAAGGAAGATTTAGACCACAAGCCCTAGGCCTATATCTGCGATGAACTGCGCTGTGGTTGTCAATTGGTCTAGTCCATCATATAGTTTATCGTCAAAGGTAGCTTCCGTGGGCCATATGATTGTTCGGGTATGGTGGTACAGAGGGCAGTTTTGAAGCACATGTTCCGCAGCTGTCCTGCAGGAGCTCATTTCGCTTTCTCTTGTGCAGCTGTCCCGTAGGGGAACAGCCACATTGGATGAATGTTCTGTTTGTGCTGACCACCAAATCATTTTGCCACTCTCTCTATATTAGCTCACAATATTCTCATCCTACTATTGCTTTCACTGACTCACTGGATTTCACAGCAGCTAAGTTATTTTTATTAAATCATTTATGTTAAAACTTTTGGTGTCTGATCCGTGCGTGCGTGCTTGCTTGTCGAAAAAACTTTGGATCGATTTTTAACCCTTATCCTCGTAAGCTAGCGAGCTGAAATTTTGCAGGCAGACTCATGCCGATGATTAAAATTAGGTATCAAAGTTCCAGATAAATCGAATGTACTGTAGATCTAATTGAAATATTGAGTTTTTAAAATATTTATATTTATCTCTATGTATCACGTTAATTTTTTTAGACAGAGTGTCGTTGTGCGTAATATGTTCAACAACCTTTCCTTTCGCGAAGTAAGGTGCGCATTATATTGACAATACTTTTCAAAAATATATTCACGATCGGTGCGCATTATATTAAACATGTTTTATTAGAATTTTGTATTTTCGGATTGTTTTGCCCTGCGCATTACAATGAACATCCTTATAGTTATGTCTCGTATATAAAGGATTTATAGTCAAAAACTTGGTTTGTACGTTTGTATTTATGTTTCAGTTCTCTCTATTCATCTTATTTGTGCATTGTTTGTTCATTGAGGAGGCTCTTTGTTAAAAAGTTCACTGTTTTGTTACGTTCTGTTCAGGTTGGCCAACTCAACAAAATAAAATTTACGGACAAATATAAAAAAATTTTGTAACAAAATTTATGGACACATTTTTTTTACGGACTCATTTAACATAAAATGTTTATCTTAAAACGAACGAATATGAAACATAATCCAAGCATTATAGTTAAAAATGTAACGTCTCCATATGAGCACGTCTCTATTATCATGCTCATATTTTATAACGTTAGTTTATTGTATGACATTCATCATCAGTAACAGTGTTTAATTCCTCCTGCTTATGATCATACATAGAAACATTTACACTGTGGATCATTGTGGGAGTAATTTTTCCCGGTCCATTTCTCACAGTCAGTAAATTTTCCAACATTGGAGTATGTTGCGTTCTGGGTTCTGGATGTAATTGAGACAGAAGTCTCGACTCTTGTCAATAATAATAAGATTCTTTATTGTTGTCATAATTCACGTAAAGATACTGCTTCAATAATACAACAGCTGCATTACTACAATAAAGTCAATCCAGCATCCAGTACTTCCAGTCACAGGCTTAATCCATACAAGTCTCTAGTTGTCGCTGAGTGTCACAACATTCGAGCCACCTCGATAAAATGTCTGACAAACACTCCCTAGTACTACACCGTCCTGTAGTCTAACACACACTAGTCTCGTACCCGCGGTACTGAACTCTACTCGACCTGTATTCACCTTCCCTCTCGCCCTGCTCCGTCTCACACTATATATAGCCCCTGGGCGAACTCTGCAAAATCATGGCGTGACACTCAAGTGTCAGTTTAACTGAACACAGCTCACAACATTTTCACAACAATTTTACAACAAATTCAGTCAGTGATTCTCATACCTTGACAGAGTAGACAATTTGTTTCTCAAGTTTGTTTTTATAAACTAACAGCAGAAAATACGCATTCTACTTCTGATGTTACATGTGGAAGCCTGAATATGTTTTCCGCTTCTACCATGGCTGCGAACGCCTCGTACACCACCAGATGCAACGCTAAATATCTTTCTACAGCACGTACATACAGAGATATATTTGACATCATTGTGCGTTGACATCCAGTCATTAAATTTGTCATTGTAATACATGTAGCCTAGGTTGAAAATAGGTTTTGTTCACTTTAGCTTTTTTATCAATAATTTTATCCTCGTTTTCGTTTATTTCACAGTTTTCACTGCGGATATAGTGCCGCTATCGTCTTCGCTAGAATTAATCTTTTCCGCCTTTTTTTTAGCGCATTTTCGAGATGTCGAAATCGCTATTGCACCCATTTTGTCCGTCCGTCCGTCTGTCATCACCCTTGATCACAGCATCCATAAGTCCTAGACCCATGATGTATATATGTTTTTTGTATGCCCTGACCTGCCATTTGTGCATCAACACTCAGTTACTCGATCCGTTTAAAAACCCCGTTAAAACTACCAAAAAATATTTCGAATCGAGAGGTAACACTAGCGCAGGGAACGGCCGCCATTGCCGGAAGTCGAATGCATAATTCTTCAAACATTGAAGAGTGGTGCGAAAGGGTGCAAAAGAATTAGTTGTTTTTTTTAGTTGACGTCATTAGAATATGTGTAAAAGTTTAGAGAGTTTTACGTCATCATTTGTGGTGACTTGTAGTTGGATTAAAGAGAAAATAATTTTTTTTTAAATGTAAAGAAATGACTTTTAAATAAAAAAAATGTCAGGTATATTCATTACACAAGAAAATTCATAAAAATATGTCTAAAATCTAAACACAATTACTGATAACTACATAATTCTGATATCTAACATAAGTACTGATACATAATACGAAAATGCGCTAACACGTCCTGAATTCCAATAGGTACCAGGCTTAACATGATTTTTTTTTTAACGAATCGTTTTTTACATTTATGTCATCATAATTTATGCGTAATTGTGATGTACAACTAACGATCTATCTAAACAAATCTAACTTGTCTCGATGCGTCTCGCGCGGCGATCCTAGTTGTCCAGAAAACGCTTACAGTTAATTAATAGAGCGCGAGATGCCACTAAACAATTTAAAAATTAAAATTTGAATTAAGAAAATAGATATCACAAACATAATTTACTGATTTTTTTTTTAAAACGTTGAGATTGACAATTTTTTTTACGGACTTATTAATTTTTTTTACGGTATTTTACGGACTGGGAATTTTACGACAAATCTTTACGGACTGTCCGTAAATTTACGGACGGTTGGCAACCCTGGTTCTGTTACTCATACCACATTTACATATTTTCTATTTACTATTAAATAAAGTAAGTTTACAAATGTTTCTACAATATAAAACTTCATTTTTTTAGTATCCTTGGCCATGAGCTTCCTTATGGATGTTGTCACTACCTGAGAGCTCTGGACAAATCTGTGTACTTAAATAGTGTAGTTAGGGGCCGTCCATAAATGACGTGACGCGATTTTGTCCGATTTTTCACACCATCCCCACATCGTCACATGTCGTCACGAAGACTTAGACCCAAATATGACGTCACATAGCTGTCCCCCCCCACCCCATAAAAGCCGTACTTCCTATTTGAAAATGAGAATGTTTCCAATGAATTTTTTGTCAAGTAAGTATGTACTTATTGTAAAGGCTGCACGCTAAAATCGTAACAGGCGTGAAGCCTGTAAAACGTGACTCCTAATGAAAAAAATTGTAAGAAATTAAATATTTAAGTGGAACTTTTATTTAAAATTCCGCGCTTTGATCTGGCGTCACATTTCTTAAACAACTTGTGGGTTTTAATTTAAAAAAAAAATCATTTATACACTGTTTAACATTTGCTCGCGTGTGTTTTGGAAATAAAAAATTAAAGAATATTTTTTGCAGAAACGAAGTTAATTTCAAAATAAAACATAGTAGCAACAACAAAAAACTTCAACAACGACAACAGCAACTAAATCTTGATTAATTAAGTCTCAATGAGCATGTTTACATGATAAATTTATTTTATTTGTGGTCAACAATTTATGCGACATTAACAAGGGGAGGTAAAACGTCTAACACTTTGGGAGACAAAATATGGAGTACAAGAACTTTGAAAAGTTTTGATTCCCGTGCCATTAAGACAAAGCACTAACATGGTTTTCTTTTTATTAAAAAATAGTAGTACATTTTTCTAAAAAGGTGTAAGAAAATATTTTAATGAAGAGTCTCACATAGAAGTGGACAATGAAATATTTTATATAGATTTTTCAATGCAAACATTATTTTGGGATTTCTAAGAGGTGACAAGCAGTTTGAACAGTTTGAGGACATTGGTTAGGACTTTTCATTACCGATAGACAAATACACTTTTAAATGGAAGCAAATCAGTTGATAAAATAATGAGGGTAAAAAAGTGTAATGGTTAACCTAACTACCACGACAATAATTTAAACTAGAAATAAATAATTATTTTTTTCAATTTGTCATAATTGAAAGCCGAGTCTTGTTGTTTGATTTATACATCAGTTACGTTTATAAATTACTTTTTGATAAGCATAATCAACAGTAAACAGTGGTCACAGTATAGCGAAAAGTTAAGGGAAATAGTGAAACAATTTTTTTTATTGTCAATCAGATGAAGCACCAAATAAGTTAAGTTGTGTGAGTGTGTGGTATGTGTGTGTGTGTGTGTGTAAGTGTGTTATGTATGTATGTAATTGTGTATATGTGTGTGTCTGTATGTGTGTGTGTGTGCGCGCGTGTTTGAGGGGATTATTCGCCTATGCCTATGCAGTCAAATTGTATAATTAAGAACCAACATTTATTATATTTTTTCGTCTTTCTCCTTGCAGCAAAACCCTAACTCCTCTATTAACCTTTAAGATAAAATTATTATTATTTTTTAAACGTTAAATTATTTGTACGGAAGAAAGGTAAAGTACATCAAATAATAAATGTAATTAGGTGAGAGAGGCGACCAAAACCAAAAAAAACATGTAAATAAATTATCAGTAACACGTGAACAGATATGATAACCATAAAAATAGTTAATAAAAAAAACTTTCTTACATTTGAGCAAGTGTAGTGAGTTACAAATATTGATTATGCCAATGTACAAGTTGTGTGACGATAATACCACATTCCAATTTTAATACTTCTATTGATTTTTTCATACGCACATATACGTTTAGGAAATGAAATATGCAGCATATTACTACTATACAAACTATGTTCGGCTTATTGCACCATTACTCTGTCATGGAAAATGTTCACAATTGTCTTAGGGGCCGTCCATAAAGTACATCACGCTATTTTTGACCCTTTTAAAGCTCCCCCATCCCCCTGTCACAAACTGTCCCACTTTCTTACACACCCTACCCCCTCTGGAGCGTGAAGTACTTTATGGACGGCCCCTTATCTGATAGAGACGCTCATTCTATACAGACGATTATTGCGTCCTACGATTATTGCGTCCTACGTTGACAAACATTTTATATATAATGTCCATCGAACCACCGGTATGTGAAATTTTAAACATATATTTAATTCATTCTAAGGGCTTGTTGCAGTAAGCGTTAAAAATCATTACCAATGAAATACAAATGACAGCCATGTTTTCTCCAATGTCAATTACAATGAAAACTGTCAATGTTTCTGTTTTAAAGTTTAAATTTTTATACGGACGGTTTCAAAAGAAGATTTAAAAATTAATTTAGACTCCTGGGCGCCCGCAAGATTTCTGGTTCCAAAATTAAAATAAATAAATGCTATGAAATTTCAAATTTAGAAAAAAATTGGGGTGGGGGTNTATATATTTATATATAATGATTCCTTCAATGGGTTTTAAAAAAAGTTTAATTTAAAATAGAGTACGCTTTAATATAACTGAGATAACAGAACAAATATTTCATTTTATAGATTGAGGAAATCACAATAGGGCTGGAGTTACAAACAAATATATCGTGATCCCGAAACATCTGACAGAAAAAGAAAAAAAAAATCTCCAAACTTTCTGAATTATTCATTTGAAATTAAACAAAGTTTAAGAAAAATAAATAAAGATCAAATAAATAAACAATTAATAAATATAAAATAATTATTAATTATACACTGGTAAACAGTGATTTCATTGCCAGTGATATTTGAATCATTTTATACAAATTCAACTATGCTGATTTAAAATATGTAAGTCTTTTTGCTAGATTGGCTCTATTTTACGAGATAATTAAAATTTTTCAAATTTCAAAATATGTGTAATAGTGTTATGTATAATTAATTAATTAATATGTTAATTGTCTATGGTAATGCATTAGCTAATCGCTTTTTGCTCGACTTCCCTTTGTGTGTGTTGTTGGGGCAATTGCGAAAAAGGCTCCAACAGTAGTCAGCCATCATATGTATGTCACATCTTCCTTGATATCTTTCCTCCATCACCCTCATATCCTGATGGAACCTCTCGCCTTGTTCCTCACTAAAGTCTCCAAGGTTAGCTGGAACTTTGTCTAAATGATTGTGCAGGTAATATACTTTGATGCTCATATTTGCTCCAATGTTTCTGAAGTTAGCAAGCATATCTTGCACAAGTTCTTCGTAATTCTCTGCTCTTTTATTACCTAAGAAGTTCCTGACAACTGAAACAAAACTGTTCCATGAAGATGCTTGAATGTGATCCATGAAATTAGTAAAATTTCTATCGTTGATGACCGTAAAAAATCCCAGCTTTCAGCTTCTCCATGCTCAATCCGGGGAATGATCTGCAAATATTCTTGAAACAATTGCCAGATATGTCCAAAGCCTTAACAAATTGTTTCATTAAGCCTAATTTGATATGAAGCGGTGAGAGAATATTTTATTTTTGTCAACCAGTGGCTTGTTGATGATATTTTCTTTACCTACAGTCATGGTTTCCCTTGCAGGCCATGTAACTCTTGTCCAATGATCTTGCCTTGCCCTGCTATCCCAAAGGCACATGAAGCATGGGTATTTTGTGTATCCTGACTGCTGCCCAAGGAAGAAGTTTACCATTTTTAGATTAACACAAATTGACCACTGATGCTCATAATAAAGGACTTTCTGCAAAATTATTTTGAAATTCTCATACTCTTCTTTAAGTGTTGTTGGGTGAGTAATGGGAAGAGATGCATAACGGTTACTATTGTGTAACAACACTTTTCAAGTTTCTGATGAAACTGTCTATAAAAAGACGTCAGTCTTCGGAATGGTAGTCTTGTAGTCCCATTTGGAGCATAAGTCCAGAGATGTCATTACAGTAAACAAGATCTTCCTCTTGGGTGAAATATAGAAGAAGAAAATCTTCTTTTCTTCGATAAGATGTTATTTTAACTTCTGGTTTGAGAAAATTTCTTTCAATGAGCCTGGACGCTAAAAGCTCAGATCCTTGCTTGGACAGATTTAGGTCTCGTATCAGGTCATTGAGTTCTTCTTGGCTGAATGGTTGAGGTATTGAAGAACTTCCTTCATAATCGCTTCCAATGTTTTCATCTGCCAAAAACTCCAGATCTTGCCCCTCGACGGAGTCTGATGGTGGAAGCTCTAATAATCCAGTAAACACTGGTATGGGAACTTCACTGCTATGTAGTATTGAACTCCTTGCAGATTCAAGATCAGGATAATCCCACTTAGATTTCTTGTGGCGATTGAAGCCTTTAACATTCACAATACAAAAATAACAATCACCAAAATGGTCTTTCGGCTCTCGCCATACCATTGGTACACCGAAACTTAGACTTTTCTTTTCACCATTTGTCCACTGCCGTAGGCTCTCCACATAGTTTTTGCAGACCTTATGAAGAGCCCAAGACTTGTCTTGGTCTCCCAGCTTCACACAGAAATAAACCAAGTATGCCTGCTGCACAAATTTGGTTATATTTCTTCTTTGATTTTCAATAATGTATTCTCCACAGATGTAACATAATACATTCTGATTATTTTTGCATCATCTTCTTGATGAACACATGATGTCTTTAGAAAGCAACTATAAAAATGAAAAAAATAAACATGGATGCCCAATATCTCAGAAACTAGAGCCAATTCAGCAAAAGCAGCGGCAGTTTTGAAATCAGTACCCATGAATTGCTATAATTTCATTCAAACATTCTTGGTAATTCGAAATTTTTTTTTTTGTTGGGCTGTGTTATAATTAAAGATTAACTACCTCAATTCACCAATAATTTAAGAGTTATGAAATTTATCGCGATAAAACACTTTGTTTAAATGAAAACTTCATGTTTTATTTCATGACTGTTTCTCACGATTTCTATTGCTCATATGTTTTTGATATTTGCTGCTTTAAATGATGCGGAATGTCTACAGAGTTATTAAATAAGACCAAACTATTTGGAGGGGGCGGGGGCGTGGGTCTTTTCAGCCAAGCACAGAAGTTGTGTTTTAAATAACGCAGCAAATTGTTTTGGCCGTCCTGGGGCCGCTTAAACTGGGTGATACAAAAATGTGTTTGTAGTAACGTTCGGCTGATCTCGGTACTATAATTATTTCACGTCATGATAATACAGTTGTATCACATACTAATGACTGTGTGGCTTGCTACTTTTTGTTTACATATACGATATAAATCATGACGTCATCTGATTGTCTTAAATTACTGAACTAAACTGTCCCTTAACCCGACGCTGGGTCGTTGGGGCACCATTTTGAGCTGCACACTATCTCATGCCATGTGTCACGGTCTGAGCTGCCTTCTGGGAATCGCTAAATGACCTGTGACGCTGTGACAGCTGCACCCTCGGGTGGTCAAGCTCACTGATCCTCGCCCATCTCTCGAAACTCTCACGTGTGGCTCCCAGGGCAACGGTCTCAGCTGACCGGCTAAACCACGTGAGGGGGTGGTGTTGAGACGGCACCACTGGGCGTTTGACTTCCTAGTTGTAGCACCGGCCAGGGCGGACGAGATCACATGCGAACTCAACGGCTACGTGTCCATGACCAAGGCGGACCACCGGTAAGAAGGAAACCGGCTGTGGTCAAGCTTTGAGAGGAATGGGCGCCGCCAAGCATTTCTTGCCCTAGACACACCACATGACTGTCTTAATTAAGAGACTGAATATTTTCTTTTCAATGCATTCTATAAAAAAAAAAATTAGTTGAGATTTCATAGGAGAGAGGGGTGGGTATGATGGTGCTGACCTGTCCAATAACTCACAACTCACCCCTTAGTTGCGGGCGCACATGACCCTATGTTAGGACTAAAACTTTAAACAAAAATGTAATTGAAAACTTTCGGTACCGAATGGACCGTTAGCTACCACAGTGGCCGTTAAGGCCGCCAAAGTGTTTATTGAACTAATCTAATGGAAACATTAGAATCCCCTACGACCTCGAAAAAAAGAGGTTATGGGACTACAAAAAAAAATTAAAAAATTTGTTATTCTGTGTCATCAAGAATAGTTTTGACTGTCGTGACAATGACAAAAGTCAGCTTTGTATTGTAAAGAATGGAAATGTTCAACACATCACATACCAACTATGGCTCTTTAGGATCATGGCACAGCTTTCATATAACAGAAAAAGGAGAAGATTGCATATAGAAAACCTTTTAAAATCCTGCGACCGGAAAGCAACTATTGGGGAACCTTGGGCTCTGAGCGCTTTAACTGACTTAAAGTGCGGACCGTTTAGGGCCTTTAGGGACGTGTCTTAGTAGCTGTGTCATGACGTTGTCAAACTCTGATCCGAGCGTTTGATAGAGTGTCAGATTTTGTCCCATGGATTCACCGAGTCGATTTGATGGTTTTATTCAAGGAATATTAACGTTGATATTGTTGGTATAATATAATGTAATTATAACGTCAAATAATGTGTGAAAAACGCGGGAGGCCAAGCTGTCAAACTATTCGTGCACAGCGATGACTCCTTTAACACACGGCTGAAGTGTTTTGGAGAGTAGTCCTGAATGATCAAATAGATTCAATATTTTGTTCCTTTTAGATTCTGGCACCACCATTACAAAGTTTTTAGTTTTTTTGTTGTGAGCCCTCGGTGCTATCACTACCGGGACAGAATCTAGTTTTCGGACCGTGCTTTGCATAAATTTAGGTTACTACATGCAGTGTTTTATTAATGAATGTCACATAAAATGTATCGTTATATCACTGGTGTATCAGATGTTGCCTGCCTTAGTAACAATATCACAACGCGATCATCGATTATGTACAAACTAATTCATAACTCAACAAACCGAAACAATTGAAGCCGAACATAAACATTTAAGACGTATTTCAGTTTTCAGTACACACATTCAGGGGCGTATCGCTGGTTAGTCCACAATTGGGTTTGAAGAAGATTTCCCCCGGCAGTTAAAATGACAGCTCTTCCTTCATGAAACGAAAAGTGTACACCCCCCCCCTTCTATCAGCACTGTAGACCACACATGTAAGTAGAACTCAAACATTGTCTCTTTCAGTTACATTGCCAAAATGGCACACACAATATTCATAAACTGCTGCGTCTTTTTACGACATTACCGTAGTATAGGAAGGCGGTTCAATTCTATTAATTAATTGACCTTACGGTGAGCGCCCCCCCCCATCCTAGCCCAACCCCAAAGTGCCACAGTCAGTGAAAGATAGAACTTTTTAAAAAAAAGAAAGAACAAAATTCTAAAAATCAAGTACCAGTATCATAGTAAAAATAAATTCCATAGAAAAATAGGGAGATGGGAAGAAAAGATGGGGAAGGGGGGGGGGAGGGGCTAGGGTCCTTATAGAAGTCAGTGAGAACGAATGCTCCAGGTTCTGTTGGCCACGTGGCCAATAGGAAAAAACAACAAGCTTAGAGCAGTGAAGCACGTCGTGTTACCTAGCGACACTCACGGCTTAGACCATTTGTGTACACTAGACATTGGGAACTTTAAAGGTAATAATAAATAATAATATTAATAATAATAATAATTATAATAATAGTAATAATGATTATGTTATATTTCTATAACTATAAGCTACAATTAGTTTGAAAAAAAAAGAAATTTCTTATTAATATTATTTAAATATGTAGAATTCGTCAGTACAATCCAATGGTGCTATTAACATTTGGCCATGGATGTAGAGATTCACCTTGATGGTGCAATGATTACCACCACAGCTCACTTATTGAAGGTCACACACATCTACATAATATTTTAATTGGACAAAGGCAATGCCAGGAGAATTTATGGCCATATGAAGGTGTATGACCCCGAGAGATGGCCATATGAAGGTGAATGACTCAGAGAGACGGCCATATGAAGGTTATGACTCAGAGAGACGGTCATATGAAGGTGAATGACCAAGAGAGTCATCCATATGAAGGTGTATGACTCAGAGAGATGGCCATATGAAGGTGTATGACTATGACCCAGAGAGATGGCCATATGAAGGTGTATGACCAAGAGAGTCATCCATATGAAGGTGTATGACCCAGAGAGACGGCCATATGAAGGTGTATGACCCAGAGAGACGGCCATATGAAATTGTATATGCCAGAGAGACGGCCATATGAAGGTGTATGTCTCAGAGATAAGGTGTTGGTAAAAGATCACTAAAAACATGGACATTCACAGCGTGGGACCAAAATATTAATTTAAAATATCCTTTTGTGCATATTAGACCTTACATAATATCACATTATTTTATTAAAAGAACAACAAATTATTTCCATTAGTTACAAAGATTCATCTAGATCTAAATGAAAAATAAGTAATAAAAAACTCCAATGAGTATTTAAGCGCAAATTTAAAAAATTCGTCCATAACAATTTTTATTCAAGGGAAATCAATCTAGATTACATTAACAATCATTTCAAATCCATGATTCTGAAAGTAAACAAAACAATAGCTATCTACAAATGGATGCTAAAAATACCGGAGTCGAACGAAAATATATTTCTGGAAAAAAATTCCTTCTCCAACATTTATCTATATATTATTGGTTACCTTTTGACGTTTGTCTCAACTCACTGGATATTATGGTTTGCGCGAACTTTACAAAATATTGATATATATATATATATATATATATATTATTTCCCATGAAATCCAGTAAACCTTTTCTGGAAATTTTGTTGGCCTGTGCACATCATTCGGACCTCCTTAACATAAATTTGCAAAGGACACGAGTTCAAGAGTAGTAGCTTGTGCAAGCTTAAACAGACATCCATACAGGACAAAAGTTTCAAATATATGAACGCAATATGTCACATGGGGGTAGATCTATTGCGCTAAAGAAATTGCTTCAAAATTATTGCAAAAAATAAATATGCACAACAATAATATATTTCTTGTTTACACCAAATATTGGTGCGGCGAGACATGAAAAACCAATACTGTTTCTTTGTTTCAAAATGGTGTGAATTAGTAACACAGTGTTTAAATCCACCATTCGCTGATATGTGTTGAATACGAAACAACCGACACTGTCAAATTATAAATAATGTAAAGATAAATATATAAACATTCAAACTTGTTTTTCACAGTGGACACTTGATTATACATTAGTGAGCAATGTCAACAGTACATAATTATTGTAGTTTTAAATTAATAAAATACGAAAAATAAAGAAACTTCATTATGTAATATTGCCTCCTATTATCACGTTATCTTCAAGTTCAAAGTAAAATTAAGCACAGGACACACCGAATAAAGCACAGGATACGCCGAATAAAGCACAGGACACACCGAATTAAGCACAGGACACACCATCATCAGAATCTAGATCAAACTTTGAATGCTCGTCCATATTCTCAACATGAAAGATGGATAACTCTTCCTGGTCAAAACGGTTCTTCCCCCTTTTGTCCTTGCTCGAGTTCTTGCCCCTCTCGTTCTGCGGCGTGTACTTCGACTTGAGCCTCGCCTGGGCCAGTTTCGTAATGTCTTCCTTGAATTTGTACAATTTCGATATCTCCTCTTTCCTGAGGTTGGAGCCTAAAGTACTCTCTTTGACTGTAGCGGAAGTGCGTGAGGAGTCGTTGTCCTCCTTCCCTCCCTCCTCCTCACGATCGTACTTCGAGAGCTCGTCCATCTCCCAGTCCATCACACTCATTTCTTTCATGATGTCCTTGCTGTAGTAGGAGACCTCCTCTCTCGCCACACGAGACATGCCGTCCGGGTGGATGTACGAGACCTCGTCCTTCTCCGAGAACGAGACCTCTTTCACCTGCTTGCCCTCATCTTTCAGATGATGCCCGTTGTGAACGCGGAGGCCATTAGGCAGGGACGGGGAACAGCCGTTGGCCTTTCGGAGGACGTTGAACGAATGCGGCCGCGGCAGTCCCGACGCGTGGTCACCGAATTCGTCCACTTGGTTGAGGGGGTCCCCCTGGTAGGACAATGTCCTCCGAAGGATGTACTGCTTGCCGTCAGACTTAATAATGCACCTCATTGGGATTTTGAAACCAGTCGGGGATTTCTTATTGAGCGACTTGACGCTTCCGCGGCGCTTGTCCTTGGCGCAGCAGTGCTGCAGCTTCCGGCGGGTGTAGCGATAGAAAGACGTCCGTAGAATTTGGTTTCGTATCCCGTAAATGGCGGCGTGTATGAAGGGGGCGGCTAGGAACAGGGTGGTTGCTATAGAAACGAAAATGGTGTTGGCCTGAACAGCGAAAATGACCTCGTAGATGATAATGATGGAATAAGGGAGGTAAGTCACCACGAACGAGCCGATCAGCTGGAGTATCGTGCCCATGGCCTTGGTCCCACGCAGCGAGAGTGAGCTCTGAGTGGCCGGCGCGATTGGCGCCTGAATGACGCTGACCATCCTGAGCATGGTGGCGGCGATTCGGCTGCTCTGGGTGCGGGCGATCCGGAAGATGTGTGCGTAGCAGTAGATCATCAGGCAGAAGGGGAAGATGAAGGAGAGGCAGACCAGGACGCAGGTGTACCACCGGCCAGCCGTGCTGGAGAAGTTGACGCCGCAGATGCCCATTGTCCTGTGCAGCGTGTACTCGTTGGCGCCGAAGAGCGGGGGCAGGGAGAGGATGAGGCCGCAGCCCCAGAAGACGCCGAAGCAGGGGAGCATCTTCCTAATGGTGGCGGTGAGGGAGTGGTGCAGGGGCGAGGCGATTGTTTGGTATTTGTCCCAGCTCAGCGCCGCTATGGTCCACACTGACACGCTGGTGAAGACGCAGGTGACGTAAGCGTATGTTTGACACATGGTCTTCCCGCCGACCCACTTGCCCTGGAGAAGACAAAAGAGAAAAAAAAAGAAGCTTTCATAAAAAAGGTGTCGAGGGTGTTTTGAAATTTCAATAAAGTTTGTCGTTATCATTCCGAAAAAAAAACCAACCCCAGAATATATCAATAAATATCTTTACGTAATGTTACTAATGTAGGAAAATGTTTCCATAAAATAACGTTTTTACAGTATTATAACTACGGTTGAAATTGTTTAGTACAATTTGTTTTTGTCTTGGTGAATTCCACTAAGCTGATTCAAGTGAAAGCATAATTTACACATCTCTTTTCAGTTAAGCCCTCAACGAATACCCAGTTTTATAATAAATATCCTAATGAAATTGGTCCAACTGGATATATCGGATATGTCAATTTACTCTATCCCAGCCGATTTCCGCCATGATATGACAAGGCTTATAACAAAGAACCGAATGTTGCCACTGACATATGTTAAACATCTCATTCCCAGCGACTAGTTTCGGTGTGTGCAAAGATATGAGAGATGTCATGAGGCTTGAGTATTTGTTTAATGGGAAAATTCCGATATTTAAAAAAAAATGTCATACACATGGAATATGCTTAAAAGAAATCGACCTTGATTTAACTGAATTTATTCCAACGGGTAGATAAAGTAGCACATTTTCAGACACAATTATACGTAAAAGATTATAAATATAGGGAAAACACCCGGTTTCCATTTTATGAAGAAAAAAAATGGAATTTGGAATGGAAAGTTGCTCTGCACTCTATTTCTTTCACCACATCAATATCAAAGACTTAAAAGGAGATATTGTACATTAAAGAAAATGAAGTCAGTTAAATTAAAGTGATTAAAGTTTCTGGGAAACCTGTATTTCCAAAAAAAAAAAAATATATAGAATCTATATATTAAAAAATAGATAGGCCTAGTTGTTTTAAAAAAATGGAACAAGTACAATCTCTCTACGACTTGTAACTTTCGTTTAGCTGTAACAAAAATTTGACAGGGAAATAAGGTAAAAATGAAACTCACATGAAAAGTAGTCACTGCTGGAAACATAGTAGTGAAAATGGATGACATCAGGCCGACACCCCCCAGATGAACCAATAGGATGTTCCGGACTGTCCTCAGCCGCCTGTTCGGGACGATGGCAATGATCATAAAGGTGTTGAAGCTTGCGCCAAGCACGCTGATGACGACCAGGCACGCTCCTCGAACGAACTTTACTGAATCCGGAAGCACTTCGTCCGGGTCGAAGGTCATGTTGGTATGACCAATGGGAATGGTGACGTTCACATCGTCACCCATGGTGACGAAGACCACGCGGCGGAGATGGTGTAGTGACGTCACGAATAGATGGTTCTGACGTCGGTTGGTGAAAAGAAATCCTTAGATATCCCTGTCATATAATTGTCATCACATCGCTCTATTGACAACAACCATCTCAATAATTCATGCCATTTTTAAAAATCCTGAACACCTAAAAGTACTAAAACAATGAATAAACTTGTATTTCTTACCAAATCATAACGGTTGTTTTGTCCTCAGAATTATTATAGAGATCTTCTGTAAAGCTTACATCATTTGGGAGGTGTAATTTGTATTAGATGGCGCTTATAAAGGGCGAAGACACATGAACATTAAGTTAAAACTCAGCAGTCGTTATCACAAGGGAATTCCTCTGTATAAAGTGGAACCCTGGATGATCCCTGAAGTCAATAAATCCATATATCCACAGTGGCTTTTCGAGCTGTGAATGAAAAAAAACAATCAACAATAAAAAACTTTAATTTCTGACATTTATCCAATTAATTTGTGTCCAGTATCAACACTCCCCAAACCCCAGTATCAGTGGCGTCACTAGGGGGGTCGCGGTGGGGGTGGGCCGCCCCGAGTGACACCATCAGGGGGGTGACACCAGACTGTAAAACTCTATATATTCCCGTTATTTGGCTCTGGAAAACTCGGAGGAGTTCTATGGATTAAATGGTGAGGGGGTGACACCACGAGCTACCGCCCCGGGTGACAATATGAGCTACCGCCCCGGGTGACACCAATCCTAGTGAGCCTCTGCCCCGTATGATTGTACGCCTCTGGTGTTAAATGTACGTACGTCACAGTTTAAAAACTAATCTTCTCCATCCATGGACCGTTGGCGAAGAACAGGTGGTAGGGTGGGTGGGGGAGATTAGGAAATATAACGTCCAGTTTATTTGATTTCCTAGTTAGGGACACCGCCCTCGTTATGCTGTAGTTCCTTGTAACATTTACTAGAGTTAGAGCTCTTAGGTGGAGGTATCATTACAACTTCACATGTTCACACGCTTACGACTATGAAAGGTATACAAACTGATAACCTTGAAGGGAGTATACTGAAATCCTTAAAAGTTTCACGCACATATCAGATGATTCTAAAAAAGTATAAACGCTGACGACCTTGGCACGTCTAACAAATTTGAAATTTTCTACCCTTGTAATTTTTAACGCAATTTCCCTTGGGAATTGCGTTTAAGACATTTGAAATGTCTGTAGAGCTTGCGCATGCAACTACTGAACCATATCAGATAGAGGGGTTGGGTATTTTGCAAATATGCGAAGGAGGTCCCAAGCATGTGCAAGTGCCCCCTACCCCCCCAAAAAAAATACCGAAAAGGCTTACTGACTTTCCTGGAGAATCATAATTATTGTTTTGAAACGACTTTTAATGTAATAAAAAATGATAGTTAACGTGGTTTCCCGCTTTGTGAATACTAATGTTAGATTGGTGCGCGGTGCGCATTATATTGACACATTCTTGGCGGGATGTATCGTTAGGGGATATGGCGTCATATTTTGTTTGATTTCAGAATGACTTGAAATGATTTTTATTATAATCTAGAATGATTTCCCTTGAATAAAAAAATCGGAAATTCTATGTTGGAAATTGCGTTTAAATACTCATTCGAATTTTGATTAAAAAATATTTTTTTTTGTGTGTATGTGTAAAAGGGGAGGGGGTGGGCTTCTTTTTATATCCCCAGACCAGGGGCGGCCATAGGAAACTGGAGGCCCTAAACGGCCGCTTACTTTGCCTATGCCTAAGATCCGATCTGCCCAGAATGACACAGACTGACACGCACTGCCACAGACTGACTCGCACTGCCACAGACTGACACACCCTGACACGCATTGACACAGACTGACACAGACTGACACGCATTGATACATGATGACACACACTGACACAGACTGACGCGCACTGACACATACTGACTTCTCATTAGGACGTCGATAACTCTCACGACAAGATCAAGCCAAAGAAATCAAACCAGTAAACACTAAACAAGCTGTCATTCGATGAGCTCAAGTCAAAACTCCAGAGCTCTGTGGGAATACAATATTGCTCGGAATCTAACAACTCTTGCATTTTATCGACAAAACAAATTCTCTTGTTTCACTTCTCATCTAGAAATTCAAAACATCATTCCAAAACTTATTCACTCATTGCACTCTCCCGTATTTAAAAAAAAAAAAAACAATTTCGGGACTGTTTCATCTCGACTACTTTCTCCGTCCACACACGGCTCCAGTTAATCAACAGATAGAAAACAGCGCGTGTGCACTCTAAGGAGATAAGAGCCACCTCCCCGCTGTTTGGGGATAATGGCCGGCTTCCAAGGGCCAGTGGAGGAGGTACGAATCACACAAGTTGTCTTCATTCATTATAGAAAATTACGATGTCTTTCTTTTTTTTCTGGCTGCTCCCAAACCGCCATTCCCTCCCCCCCCCCCGGCCATCGGCATGAATGCACCGGAATGTCTTCTGTTTAACAGGCCAAACTGCTGACTCTGGGTATTGGCTGTCGGGCCAGCTGGGAGCTACGACAGTCGGGTCAGCTGGGAGCTACGACATCAGGTCAGCTGGGAGCTACGACAGTGAGACCAGCTGGGAGCTACGACATCAGGTCAGCTGGGAGCTACGACAGTCGGGTCAGCTGGGAGCTACGACATCAGGTCAGCTGGGAGCTACGACAGTCGGACCAGTTGCGAGCTACGACAGTCGGGTGGGACCTGCTGGGAGCTACGACAGTCGGGTCAGCTGGGAGCTACGACATCAGGTCAGCTGGGAGCTACGACAGCCGGACCAGCTGGGAGCTACGACAGTCGGGTGGGACCAGCTGGGAGCTACGACAGTCGGGTCAGTCGGGAGCTATGACAGTCGGGTCAGTCGGGAGCTACGACAGTCGGGTGGGACCAGCTGGGAGCTACGACAGTCGGGTCAGTCGGGAGCTACGACAGTCGGGTCAGTCGGGAGCTACGACAGTCGGACTAGCTGGGAGCCACGACGGTCGGGTCAGTCAGGAGCTACGACAGTCGGACTAGCTGGGAGCTACGACAGTCGGGTGGGACCAGCTGGGAGCTACGACAGTCGGGTGGGACCAGCTGGGAGCTACGACAGTCGGGTCATCTTGGAGCTAGACAGTGGGACCAGCTGGGAGCTACGACAGTCGGGTCATCTTGGAGCTAGACAGTGGGACCAGCTGGGAGCTACGACAGTTGGGTCACCTGGGAGCTACGACAGTTGGGTCACCTGGGAGCTACGACAGTGGGACCAGCTGGGAGCTACGACAGTCGAACGACAGTGGGACCAGCTGGGAGCTACGACAGTCGAACCAGCTGGGAGTTACGTTAGTCGGACTAGCTGGGAGCTACGACAGTGGGACTAGCTGGGAGCTACGACAGTCGGGTCAACTTGGAGCAGCAACGTGAAATGACCACAGCTGGGCTACAGGGGATCGGCTGATGTTTTTTTAAAAATTCTTTACCGGAGTCGTTTTTACGGAGCAAGTCGTTATAAGGATTAAAGGGGTCTTGAAAAATGTAAGTGCTCAAGGCTGTATTCAATTATAATTTAAAAAACAAAACGAATTTGATTGCTAGTAGGCCAAAAAGGATTCTGGCAATGTGCATAATGGTTTTAACAAAAGTTTTGCAAAATGATAAGGAAAAAAATGTGAGTTAATTTATAATGCAACATGAATGGTAGAAGTCAACGGTTCAGGAACAATTAGACACCACCGAGTAAACACATCTCTAGCATGACATCTCTGACATCACATATCTGACATCACATCTATGACATCTCTGACATTACATCTATGACATCACATCTCTGACATCACATCTCTGACATCACATCTATGACATCTCTGACATCACATCTATGACATCACATCTGCAACATGATATCTCTGACATCACATCTATGACATCTCTGACATCACATCTCTGACATCACATCTCTGACATCACATCTATAACATCTCTGACATCACATCTATGACATCACATCTGCAACATGATATCTCTGACATCACATCTATGACATCTCTGACATCACATCTATTACATCACATCTCTGACATCACATCTATAACATCTCTGACATCACATCTATGACATCTCTGACATCACAACTATGACATCTCTGACATCACATCTATGACATCTCTGACATCACAACTATGACATCTCTGACATCACATCTATGACATCACATCTATGACATCACAACTATGACATCTCTGACATCACATCTATGACATCTCTGACATCACATCTATGACATCTCTGACATCACAACTATGACATCTCTGACATCACATCTATGACATCTCTGACATGACATCTATGACATCTCTGACATCACAACTATGACATCTCTGACATCACATCTATGATATCCCTGACATCATATCTATGACATCTCTGACATCATATTTCTGACATCTCTGTCACGAGAGACCTCGCAACAACCTATGTTGTGGCTACATCTGGCCTTGAAATCAAGGTCCAAGGCCACACATCCGTTTTCTGTTCACTGTTCTTTTAAAAGGCCTTGGTCTAGACATAGCCTGGAAGCACACGGAACGTTTGTTTATTCACCCTGTCTGCCCCATCAACAGGTGAGACAAAAACTGTTGTAGTGGTAAGGGGCGGGGGTGCACCCTGCCAACCCCATTGTCAAACCTCCACACTTTCCTGAACAGGTGAGACATTAGAAAACACTTAATCTCACTTGACCCAAGTGGCCAGGTCACACAATCACTTGACCCAAGTGGCCATTTCACACAATCACTTGACCCAAGTGGCCAGGTCACATAATCACTTGACCCAAGTGGCCATTTCACACAATCACTTGACCCAAAGTGGCCATGTCACACAATCACTTGACCCAAGTGGCCAGGTCACACAATCACTTGACCCAAGTGGCCATTTCACACAATCACTTGACCCAAGTGGCCAGGTCACATAATCACTTGACCCAAGTGGCCATTTCACACAATCACTTGATCCAAAGTGGCCATGTCACACAATCACTTGACCCAAGTGGCCATGTCACACAATCACTTGACCCAAGTGGCCAGGTCTCACAATCACTTGACCCAAGTGGCCAGGTCACACAATCACTTGACCCAAGTGGCCAGGTCACAAAATCACTTGACCCAAGTGGTCAGGTCACACAATCACTTGACCCAAGTGGCCAGGTCTCACAATCACTTGACCCAAGTGGCCAGGTCACACAATCACTTGACCCAAGTGGCCAGGTTACACAATCACTTGACCCAAGTGGCCAGGTCTCACAATCACTTGACCCAAGTGGCAATTTCACACAATCACTTGACCCAAGTGGTCATTTCACACAACACTTCAGTCAGATCACAAATGATCATCACACACAGTGAGTGTAAGTTCTTACAACAACCTCACAACTCACAACACTCATGTTGTCTCACACTGATTGCAATCTGGACATGACTTGTAGAAAACAGAGTACTGGGGAACATCATGATTGTTTTTAGGAACATTAATATTTTGGAGGCATATAAAAATAATTTTTTAAAAAAATGTATGTTAGGACACTGCAGGAAAAAGAGAGACGGCAATGTAACATTAGGTCACTTATATTTATTCTTTGTAGATACTCTGCATTTATTTGTTCTAACAAAATCAGTTACTCTTTGATGCTATAGATTTGTTCTATTTTGACGTACAGTCTTATTTTTATTTGACGTACAGCTATTAACTTTGTTTATCTAATGGCGCATGCGCAGCGAGCATTCACGTCTCATTTCAACCGGTAACACCGAAAAATCCAAACGCCTTTAGCCCAGACCTAATAGAAAGATATCCTAAGTGGCAAGCTCACGACTGATTCTTCTATTTTGGAACACTTGTTATCTCATCAACAAAAGGCATATACAAGATAAGGCTGCCTGAGTTTGGAAGTGCCGATAAGGCTATACGGTTTAGTATCAAACATTTTATCACAGCATTTCACCCCTCAGGGGTAAATAGGGTAAAAAGGTAAAACGCCTGCCCTCATAGCCAGTAATTTCAGATTCACATTCGTTCTGATAAAAAGAGAAACACAGGAGGAAAATTCTAAAATTGTAAGAATAACCCCTACTTAAAGGCATGAGTAGAGATATAAATGTTATAAATGAGATTGAACAGTGTTGTTGAATGTGGTCGTGTGGCATGCGCGCTGGGCTGGCGTACCGATGGTCACGCGTTCGAATCCAAGTGAAGGCAAGGATCAGTTCCCGAGTTCATCCCTGATTCCATCCATCTCCCAATGGGTACCTAACGCTAGTTATGGAAATTAAGGCGGCTGGGTAATGCGTGGAACCCCATAACCGTGACCTGTGAACGCTACATCACTTGCCAACAGACCGGCATGGTCTGTGGACGCAATAATAAATGTATGTATAAAGAAGACAAGTCCTACCCCTATTATGTAGATTAATGAGAGACGATTTGTGTTTATAAAAAAAGTTTATATTATTTGTTTAGATTTAAATATGACAAGCCAAGATACACAATCAAATGCTTTGACGATAGCCCAGGCACATTACACGACCACGTCAGACAAAACCAAAAATTATAGATGTACGATTTTTAATTATTTATTTTATCCGATAACGTAGATTTTCTTTATTTGGGTCATTTTGACCAGGGTAATTGTCCAGTATGGTGAGACCTGAACAGAAGTGGCAACAACTGAAAGCAAGCTGCAAGCATTTGAAATTTTAAAAAATGCATGAGGAAAATTCTCCCGATCTTTTATCTAGCAGAAATGTTGGCTTGACAAGAAAAGATTGCACGGGGCTAAAGTTGAATAAATTATTGGCCGCCGCTCAAGATAGTCGAAGTCCACTGGAGATCGTTGTCGGTTGACGGGTCATTGCGTTTCTCCAAACGACTGCAACGGTCACGGGACTGGTTATGATGAATTTTGACCAGGGTCAAGTTGTCCAGGGTCATGTTGACCAAAAAGTTGTGTTAAAGTGTTCAACTTTCCTTTCGGTCTGGTTTATGGCAGCCCGTCGAGATAGTGTCAAATATTAATTTTTACACAAATTGATATGTCGTTAAGGTTGCGACGCAAGCATTAACCTTTTTTCATAAAAATGCATAAAAAATAATCTTAATCTCATATCAAACACAGAAACCTCCATAAACATGATTCAATTTAATCCACACTATAATCCTCTTCATATGAGCCAGGGGCCAGGGGTAGCCAGACTTGTATTAACTGAGAGCCTGTTAGAAATATAAAACAATTTGCTGAGACACGCTTTGAAACATTATTGGTAATTAAAACTGGCTTGGAAATCTTCCAGTAATCCTTCTAACATATATTTCCTTAATTGTTCGGTAATGTCAACCGAGAAGAGCTGCAATGTGAACCGAGAAGAGCCGCAATGTGAACCGAGAAGAGCCGCAATGTGAACCGAGAAGAGCCGCAATGTGAACCGAGAAGAGCCGCGATGTGAACCGAGAAGAGCCGCAATGTCATCAGAGATGAGCCGCGATGTGAACCGAGAAGAGCCGCAATGTCATCAGAGATGAGCCGCGATGTGAGCCGAGAAGAGCCGCAATGTGAACCGAGAAGAGCCGCAATGTGAACCGAGAAGAGCCGCAATGTGAACCGAGAAGAGCCGCGATGTGAACCGAGAAGAGCCGCAATGTCATCAGAGATGAGCCGCAATGTGAACCGAGAAGAGCCGCAATGTCATCAGAGATGAGCCGCAATGTGAACCGAGAAGGGCCGCAATGTGAACCGAGAAGAGCCGCGATGTCATCAGAGATGAGCCGCGATGTGAACCGAGAAGAGCTGAAATGTGAACCGAGAAGAGCCGCAATGTCATCAGAGATGAGCCGCAATGTGAACCGAGAAGAGCCGCAATGTGAACCGAGAAGAGCCGCGATGTCATCAGAGATGAGCCGCGATGTGAACCGAGAAGAGCCGCAATGTCATCAGAGAAGAGCCGCGATGTCATCAGAGAAGAGCCGCAAAGTGAACCGAGAAGAGCCGCGATGTGAACCGAGAAGAGCCGCGATGTGAACCGAGAAGAGCCGCAATGTCATCAGAGATGAGCCGCGATGTGAACCGAGAAGGGCCGCAATGTCATCAGAGATGAGCCGCGATGTGAACCGAGAAGGGCCGCAATGTCAACCGAGAAGAGCCGCAATGTCATCATAGATGAGCCGCGATGTGAACCGAGAAGAGCCGCGATGTCAAACAAGAAGGGCCGCGATGTCAAACAAGAAGGGCCGCGATGTCAACCGAGAAGAGCCGCGATGTCAACCGAGAAGGGCCGCGATGTCAACCGAGAAGAGCCGCGATGTCAACCGAGAAGGGCCGCGATGTCAACCGAGAAGGGCCGCGATGTCAACCGAGAAGGGCCGCGATGTCAACCGAGAAGGGCCGCATGCGGCTTGAGAGCCACGTTTTGGCCTCCGTTGATCTAGGTACACTTTGTATTCTCCCTGCATCAAACTTTTTCTTCTTCCCTCTTCACACCAACCCGTGTTGTACATTACACCAACCCATGTTTTACATTACACCAACCCATGTTGTACATTACACCAACCCATGTTGTACATTACACCAACCCGTGTTGTACATTAGACCAACCCGTGTTGTACATTACACCAACCCGTGTTGTACATTACACCAACCCGTTTTGTACATTACACCAACCCGTGTTGTACATTACACCAACCCGTGTTGTACATTACACCAACCCATGTTGTACATTACACCAACCCGTGTTGTACATTACACCAATCCGTGTTGTACATTACACAAATCTACCCGACCAATTTCTTCATCAGATCTTTATTAAAAAAGTAATGTCGTCCATCTGGTGCCCGATCTCACACCCTCCTACCCCTTAGTCCCTCCTCCTATCCCTTCTACTCCCCAACCCCTCCTAACCCCCCCACACCCAACCCCATTTTTCACCTGGATAAGACAAAACTCAAGAGCTCCCCCCACCACACCATCGCCCTAAATTCAAGAATGTACATTTATTGTATGCGATAAGATGACATCGATATCTGCTGAGGTTAGCGTCGTAGCAAGTTATGGCACCAAGACGAGCTAATCAGTGCAGCATGGTGCAAGAGTTGGGTATAAAATATCGCTGTATAGAACAGCGTGGTGCAAGAGTTGGGTATAAAATATCGCCGTATAGAACAGTGTGGTGCAAGAGTTGAGTATACAAAATCTCTGTACATAACAGTGTGGTGCAAGAGTTGAGTATACAAAATCTCTGTACATAACAGTGTGGTGCAAGAGTTGAGTATACAAAATCTCCGTACATAACAGTGTGGTGCAAGAGTTGAGTATACAAAATCTCTGTAAATAACAGTGTGGTGGAAGAGTTGAGTATACAAAATTGCTATTCAGGACAGCGTGGTGCGAGTAATAAAGGGTGCTTAATAAATGAAGTTTACAGAAATGAGTAATCTTTTTAAAAAAAAAAAAATGGTTCATTTCCTTTTGCTTTTTGAGGGGAGAAGGGGGTTACGATTATATAAAACCTTTTACACCTACATAAAAAATATGTATGTGTTAGGTATTTCAAGTAACTTCCCTTGTTTAGTTTTGACTTCAATAAGCCGAAAAACTATATTATCGGACAATCTGCTCACTAGAGCTACAGCCTACTGAATCTTTAAACTCGTTGGAGTTAAGCTTAGAGAGCAAATCTTGTAACTTGTAACGTAAGACTTGACCAGAATTAAATATGTTTACACGTTTAAAAACCTAATCGTATTTTAAAATATCAATCTTATTTTTGAAATAACATATTTAAAAAAAAAAAAAATTAAAATTAAGTTTTCATTTTGAAGAAATAAAGTCTGCAATTTTTTTTAAATGAAGAAGAATGTTACGTTTATCATGTAGACTGAATTTTTCAGTTAAATCAAATAAGCAAGTGTTAATTAAATCTGAACTCTGTGTTTGTGATAAAAAAAATGAAAAACTTTGTTAAAAAGTTCATAGATCCAACAATGTAAAAACATCAAAACTAATACTCTGACGTCACAACTCAAATGTACCCTGACCTTCCCTTACACAAGATGGTTTTAAAATAAACTTTATCAAAATGGCATAAAACATTAGTGGACATACAGCACTAGTGGACATACAGCACTAGTGGACATAGAGTACTAGTGGACATACAGCACTAGTGGACATACAGCACTAGTGGACATAGAGTACTAGTGGACATAGAGTAATAGAGAACATACAGTACTAGGGGACATAGAGTACTAGTGGACATATAGTACTAGTGGACGTACAGTACTAGAGGACATACAGCACTAGTGGACATACAGTACTAGTGGACATACAGTACTAGTGGACATAGAGTACTAATGGACATACAGCACTGGTGGACATACAACACTAGTGGACATAGAGTACTAGAGAACATACAGTACTAGGGGACATAGAGTACTAGTGGACATAGAGTACTAGTGGACATACAGTACTAGTGGACATACAGTACTAGTGGACATACAGCACTAGTGGACATAGAGTACTAGTGGACATACAGCACTGGTGGACATACAACACTAGTGGACATAGAGTACTAGTGGACATACAGCACTAGTGGACATACAGTACTAGAGGACATACAGTACTAGTGGACATAGAGTACTTGTGGACATACATTACTAGTGGACACACAGTACTAGTGGACATACAGTACTAGTGGACATACAGTACTAGTGGACATACAGTACTAGTGGACATACAGTACTAGTGGACATACAGCAAGAATTACAGGATAGATCAAGTGGTATGATTTGACAGAGGCGCTGTTTCCAAATGAAGCCAAGAAGTAGAGAACTACTTGAGAAACAATCACACAAAGAAATATTGTCTTAAATTTGAAATACAATTTTGTTAAATGAATCTCAGCGTGCGGTTACAGAATAGCCTACATGACGCCATGTGAACTGGACAATCATGGAAAGAAAAAGTTCAATGAACCACCTCTGTCAATAGGTGGCAGTTACTATAAGATAGAACAACTGGCCGTTGGAACCACCTTATGCATATCTCATTTTTTATAATCTCATAGAGTAAAAGTTACCTTTACTTCCCTCACCCCCAACAATATTTGCTCTTGCCTTTAAATATCCGAGACCCCCGCACCCCCAATCAATGCGGGTGCCTTTTAATATCTGAGACCCCCCACTACCCCCACCCCCTATAGTTACAGGTCCCAATTAAAATATTATTTTCACTTAAACTTAACGACCAGAAAGATTTCAAAGTTTATATTTTAAAAAAAAAAGGAAGAAGAAGAAGTAAAAAAAAAAATCATGTTAAGCCTGGTCCCTTTTGGAACTCAGGACGTGTTAGCGCATTTTCGTATTATGTATCAGTACTTATGTTAGATATCAGCATTATGTAGTTATCAGTAATTGTGTTTAGATTTTAGACATATTTTTATGAATTTTCTTGTGTAATGAATATACCTGAAATTTTTTTTATTTAAAAGTCATTTCTTTACATTTTAATTTTTTTTATTTTCTCTTTAATCTAACTACAAGTTGTTTGTGGTCACTGAAATAGGACTCATAACTGAAACATTCTAAATTGTAATCAGCTAATCGCCCAAATACTCCGCCAATTGTTGTTTGATAGATCGTAGTTGCCAATCTTGGTGAATGTTGAAGCTTGTTTCGAAAAAGTTTTCAATTTCTGCCCCTGGGCCGCTAAGATCTTGATTGAAGTCACCACAAATGATGACGTAAAACTCTCTAAACTTTTACACATATTCTAATGACGTCAACAAAAAAAAACTAATACTTTTGATAATACTAAGACTTCCGGCAATGGCGGCCGTTGCCTGCGCCAGTGTTATCTCTCGATTCGCAATGTTTTTTGGTAGTTTTAACGGGGTTTTTTAACGGATCGAGTAACTGAGTGTTGATGCACAAATGGCAGGTCAGGACATACAAAAAACATATATACATCATGGGTCTAGGACTTATGGATGCTGAGATCTAGAGTGATGACAGACGGACGGACGGATGGACGGACAAAACGGGTGCAATAGCGCATTCGACTTCTCGAAAATGCGCTAAAAAGTAGAGCCCATGGGGTTCTTCCACCAGTGAAGTAGACTAAACCTGACCAAAAACAGAGTGCAGAGAAAACGATTGTATACACGAAGTTATGGCAGCTCTGCAACAACTGTCAACACTTGGGGAGCGTTTACAAGTCAAGATCTCGCTGTAGATCCTCTACGACCAGAGATGACGTTAAGACGAAGAAATAAAGTCAATGGGAATTCTCTGAATGAATGTGACGTCACTGGTGATAGCAATAATCTTTCAACCGATTATGTGATTTTAATCAATGGTGTGTAATCGGAGGACGCGGTGGTCGAGTGGTAGCGGGCTCGACCGGCGTACCGATGGTCACGAGTTCATGGTCTGTGGACGCAATTATCTTCTGCATTGAAGGGCCGTCTGTATATCTAAGATAGATAAGGTAAGAGGTGTATTGTCAGAGCTGTAGTGTACAATGGCGTGGCAAGTGTCCATGGGTACACTTCTAGCATGGCAAGTGTCCATGGGTACACTTCTAGCATGGCAAGTCTCCATTGGTACAATTCTATTAAGGCAAGTGCCCATGGGTACACTTATATCATGGCAAGTGTCCATGGGTACACTTCTAGCATTGCAAGTGTCCATGGGTACACTTCTAGCATGGCAAGTCTCCATTGGTACAATTCTATTAAGGCAAGTGTCCATGGGTACACTTCTAGCATGGCAAGTGTCCATGGGTACACTTATATCATGGCAAGTGTCCATGGGTACACTTCTATTAAGGCAAGTGTCCATTTGTACACTTCTATTAAGGCAAGTGTCCATTTGTACACTTCTATTAAGGCAAGTGTCCATTTGTACATTTCTAGCATGGCAAATGTCCATGGCTACACATTTATCATGGCAAGTGTCCATGTGTACACTTCTATTAAGGCAAGTGTCCATGGGTACACTTCTAGCATGAGGTTTCTGTAATCATGTAATAAAATATAACAAACGTACTTTAAAATTGAAATAGAAATCTTCATACAAGAACAATTTAATGCAGCCCCTGGTTTATTTTTGCTTTGCCTATGATACGGCATTTATTTAAATAATAATAGACGCGAACTTGCTCTTGTGGGGGCGGGGGAGGGCTCTAAGACTTACAGCATGTTCTTGTTTGTTTGTTTGGCCCACGTGACCCAGTCGCGAGAGTTGGGGAACGATTTTCGCCAACCCCCCGCCCCCCCCCCCTTTCTCTACTGCAGAGACCCATTTATTGGACGATAAATCCCCCAAGAAAATTTCAAGCAACAACACTAACAAATCTCATTCTCCCTTGTTCTGTTAGGCCGAGTCTCCGCCCAATTGTTGTTAATGTCAAGCAGTGACTAGCCGATCAATAAAACTAAAACAATTTGTATTCCTAATGTTAAAAAAAAAATCTTGCTAAGAACACTCAAAGAACTGGAACACATAAATATCGTCAGACGCATTATATTTTGTCCAGGTTCACCAAAGGAAAACATTGAAAAACTACAGAAAGATTAAAAGAAAATAAAAATTTTGCTGCTAGGCTAGTTCTTAATAAAGGGTAAACATAGCTTATATGTACCATTATGTGTTGTATTTAGGATATGTATGTTTTCACATGAAATGAATGATGATTATGTGTGGGACTATTTTTCTGTGTAGTGCCATGAGCCAAGTTGGCCTTCTGGAGCACTGCGCTTTATAAATATTCAAATTATTTTTATTAACTGGTTTGACTCCATCTTTGAGTCACAGTAAACTTGGTATGAGCAGCCATCTTGGAGCCCCCGACGTGTTAGCAGCCATCTTGGAGCCCCCGACGTGTGAGCAGCCATCTTGGAGCGCCCGACGTGTGAGCAGCCATCTTGGAGCGCCCGACGTGTGAGCAGCCATCTTGGAGCGCCCGACGTGTGAGCAGCCATATTGGAGCACCCGACGTGTGAGCAGCCATCTTGGAGCACCCGACGTGTGAGCAGCCATCTTGGAGCGCACGACGTCTGATCGTCTTATTTCACAGATCTGGTCGCTCGCTCGCTGCCAGCTGAGCGACAATTAGGGATCCATCACTTCTGGAAGTTTCGGCTCAGGTCTCACCTTCTAATGGGTGTGAGCTCATGTGGGAATGGCTGTTACTTGTGATGTAAGCTTGGTACTGCTGTACTACATCACAGTCGGGTTGTAAGGTTGGTATTGCTGTACTACATCACGGTCGGGTTGTAAGCTTGGTATTGCTGTACTACATCACGGTCGGGATGTCATTTGTGATGTAAGCTTGGTACTGATGTACTATATCACAGTCGGGTTGTCACTTGAGATGTAAGCTTGGTACTGCTGTACTATATCACAGCCGGGTTGAAAGCTTGGTACTGCTGTATTACATCACAGTCGGGTTGTCACTTGAGATGTAAGCTTGGTACTGCTGTACTATATCACAGCCGGGTTGTAAGCTTGGTACTGCTGTATTACATCACAGTCAGGTTGTCACTTGAGATGTAAGCTTGGTACTGCTGTACTATATCACAGTCGGGTTCTCACTTGAGATGTAAGCTTGGTACTGCTGTACTATATCACAGTCGGGTTTTCACTTGTGATGTAAGCTTGGTACTGCTATACTACATCACAGTCCGGTTGTAATCTTGGTACTGCTGTACTACATCAGGGTCGGGTTGTAAGCTTGGTACTGCTGTACTACATCACAGTCGGGTTGTAAGCTTGGTACTGCTGTACTACATCACGGTCGGGTTGTAATCTTGGTACTGCTGTAGTACATCACGGTCGGGTTGTAATCTTGGTACTGCTGTACTACATCATGGTCGGGTTGTAATCTTGGTACTGCTGTACTACATCACGGTCGGGTTGTAATCTTGGTACTGCTGTACTACATCACGGTCGGGTTGTAAGCTTGGTACTGCTGTACTACATCACAGTCGGGTTGTCACTTGTGATGTAAGCTTAGTACTGTGGTACTACATCATAGTCGGGTTGTAAGCTTGGTACTGCTGTACTACATCACAGTCGGGTTGCCACTTGTGATGTAAGCTTCGTAAAGCTTCATAGTCGAAAAAAGAGATACAAATATAGTGTAACGTGTTTGTTTTGGCCGCCTCCTTCCTTGTAGGCGTTAATTAATAGCAAACTCTTGCACACAGTGACACTATTGAAGTCCTTGGTAAACATAAATAACTGTAATTCAGCAAATCAACGTATAAACACCCATTTTACAAATTAAACCTCATCAGTGACACAAATCAAGAACATTCCTTGTCCTTACACACTCTGATCTCTCGCTAAGCCTTCTGGGACACCCTCAATCGTCACGTGATCTCTTTCAACCAATCACATCAAATGTGTCAGACAGGCGTTTGAAGAGAATTTATAGGGTTGGTGAGTCACTTTTATAGAGTACCTGGTCATAATTTATGACGTCATCTTTAGGAAGTCGTCTTGAAGGAGTCATTTTGATGAAGTCACAATGCAATGTTTTTGTAGTCAGCAAAGTCACGGGTTTCAGATACATGTATGTTTGGAGTCATCTACAGTGAGTCATACTAACTGAGTCACATAAACATAATTTTGAAGTTAAGGATTTGATTGACTTAGATAATGAGAAATACCTAAAGAAATCAGTTTGAGGGTCATATCAATGGCATTTAAATGACGCAAGTTGTCTTGTGAGTCACGGTAACTGAGTCAGAATTTTGGAGTCATGGAGTCATAGTTACGGAGCCGTTAAAACTCCAGAGGATAAAAAATCCAGCGAGAGCACATAGATTAAGTTTAAAACAAAACAGCAAAAGCGGTGTGGGGGTACGGTGGAGCCGAGGACCCCCCCCACTCACATTATTGCACGAAACCAAAAGTCCGTGGCGCCATATTGTCCGGCTCTCAGCACAATCGAGAACTGGCGTGATCTTCGGGTCAGCAGACGATGTATGATGGCAAGACAAAAAACATGTGATCTGTTACGGAGCTTTGCGATCCATCATCGTCCCCATCCCCCCACACACTGCCACTACCACCCTCCCACACACACCCCGGCGCTACCACACCCCTCCCACACAGACACCGGCGCTAAACCCTAAAACAATGAAGTGATAATGAGCTAACTAGGTTCTGGGTCAAGGTTACATGAGCACGAGCACAAATTGCGCCGCTCCCATCACCTCCTAACCTCCCCTAATAATGAAGATCGATCTGTATCGAAATGGAAGTTTTCAGGTAACAAGTTATTTGTACTTGGCGCAAGTAAAACTGCAAGAATATTTCTGAGCTCTAGCTCAGGACGGCACTGATTTATGACTAAGCCAGTGGTTCTTAACCTTTTTGGAAGTACCGAACCCCACCAGTTTCATATGCACATTCACCGAACCCTTCATTATTAGTAGTAATATAGATGCCTTGAGTCGGGTGCTGTCTTGACCTCCCTCCGCCGAACCCCGGCGACTGACTCACCGAACCCCTAGGGTTCGATCGAACCCACGTTAAGAACCACTGGACTAAGCTCTAGCTCAGGACGGCACTTATTTATGACTTAGCTCTAGCTCAGGACGGCACTGATTTATGACTAAGCTCTAGCTCAGGACGGCACTTATTTATGACTTATCTCTAGCTCAGGACGGCACTTATTTATGACTTATCTCTGCCTCAGGACGGCACTGATTTATGACTAAGCTCTAGCTCAGGACGGCACTGATTTATGACTAAGCTCTAGCTCAGGACGGCACTGATTTATGACTAAGCTCTAGGCTCAGGAAGGCACTTATTTATGACTTATCTCTAGCTCAGGGCGGCACTTTTTTATAACTTAGCTTTAGCTCAGGGCGGCACTTATTTATGACTTATCTCTAGCTCAGGGCGGCACTTATTTATGACTTAGCTCTAGCTCAGGGCGGCACTTTTTTATGACTTAGCTCTAGCTCAGGACGTTACTAATTTATTACTTAGCTCTACCTCAGGACGGCACTGATTTATTTTACGCAGTGTAAATGTGACACAAAACTCACCATTGATGTAACTGTTTAATTAAACAACCCGTAAAAATAATTATTTTGACAATAAACCCCTTATACATGAGACATAACTAAAAAATATTGGTTATGTTCAATATAATATGCACAGTGCGACAGACCCTCGTGACATCGAGGGCTGGAGTAAAACTCCAGTGACCCGTGGTGGACAACAAAAACAGACGGCTACACATGCTACATAACGATACATAGAGATCATGCTAAAAATTCATTAATATAATTACGGTACATTCGATCGATCTGAAAGTTTGAAACAATGCATTGGTAGGTGATGCAATATGGCATCACCGACTTTTGGTTTCGTGAAATAGTGTGGGGGAGGGGGGTGTCTCAACTCCACGGTAACCCCCCCCCCCCAACCGCTTTCGCTGTTTTGTTTTAAACTTAATTTATATAATCGCGTTGTTGTTTTTTTTCTCCTCTGGAGTTTTAACGGCTCCGTCATTTTAACTCCATGACTCCGAAATTCTGACTCAGTTACCGTGACTGGGATCTAGTACTGCAGTACCAGACTTTAAAAAATCCATAAAATACAAAATTAATCGATTAAAACCCGAGGCAATCTACATCCAATGTCAGTTCCCCCCCCCCCCCCCCCCCAAGCCAACACACACTTTAATGTTTTTTCTTTTCGTAAAATAAAAAAAAAAATTAATCATGATTACACCCTAAAACAATCTCCCCTGCCCTCAATATCAGTCTGCCCCCCCCCACCCTTTGATGGACTTCAAGGTCTGGTGAGCTTCCTCCTGTCTGACTGATGACCAGTGTTGGAGACGTTGTGAAACATTTGGGGAGCTCGGTGTATTGATGGGGGTGTGGGAGGGGGAAGGTTGTGGGCGAGATATGGAATGGAAGATTTCAAAAACATCAGACGAATTGTCTGCAGATACATAAAAGTATTATTGAATACAAAAAACTCGTTCCTCAAAAATTGACCAATGTGAAATTTATTTACTTAACAACCGTATAAATTACGCATAAATATTTTAAAACTGTTGGTGCATGGGTTTGGGAATTGAGAGTGAGATAGATAGAGAGAGAGATAGATAGATAGATAGATAGAGAGAGAGATTGAGATAGATAGATATAGAGAGAGAGAGATAGATAGATAGAGAGAGAGAGAGAGAGAGGAAGACATTAAGAGAGACAGACCGACATACAGACAGACATACAGACAGACAGATAGAGAGAGAAACAGAGAGAGCGAGACAGAGAGACAGAGAGAGAGAGAGAGGGAGAGACAAACAGACAGACAGACAGAGGAGGGTACGGTGGTCGAATGCATCTGAAGGCAGGGAATTTTTCCCCGGGGCCAAGGGTGTCCCCGCGTCCCAGCTCCCAATGGGTACCTAACACAAGTTTTGAAACGAATTCGGCCCCAATAGCAATGGCCTGTGAACGCTGCATCACTTACCAACAAACCGGCATGGTATGTGGGCGCAATAATCTTCTGCACGAAAGGAGCGTCTGTATAGCAAGTCAGTGAGTGTGTGTGTGTGGGGGGGGGGGGGGGGGTT